>JAABKK020001211.1:7074-27798 GCA_011634745.2 Catotricha subobsoleta
AATAGCTTTATAAACTCTATTTAGTTTTTATTATTCATTATATTTAAACGCAAACAAAACAAAAATTAGATTGTTTGCAAAAAAGAAGAAATACTCTGATTTCCATGAAACTTCTGTATATTAAACGCGTGCAATAAAAATTATCACGGTTTATAATAGAGAATATTCATGTTCGCTGTTTCTATACTTATATTACCTTACCGATAAAAAATCTTAATTGCTATTAAATTTTTTATAATAATGTCACATATTTTTAGAACTTTTTTTTTTTTAATAAGGAATACAATTTTATAAAATTATAACCATATCTAACTTTATTCTTAATTTTCTAGATCGATAATGAATAACCTGTAAATAAAATGAATTCGAAGAAAATTTTTGTGATAACTTTACTATTCCATATTGGATTATTAGGTAAGTTATTATTTATATTAAAACGAAATTTTAGTCGTATTCTATTAAAGTAAAATGAATAAATTGATATATAAATGTAACCTAACAACGATGCAATGGAACAAAAAATATATATCAAAAAACGTGATCATATACGTATTAAGATTTAATTATGAGCGTAACTACGTTTGAAACAGTGATAATTTATTACAAACACAAGTCAGGAACGCAGCTGATTTATCTAAGATTTATAGAAAATTGATAATTTGATTATTAATGTAAAAAAGCGAAAATATATTGGCTCTAAACATTCTATAAATCGGGCTATTACCATCTTTTTTTTTTTAAATGAATATTCAGTTATAATATATCACAAATACTTTTTTTAAATTATAGCAAAAACTGGACATGCTCAGATAAAATCGCCATACAATAATCTGTCCATTTCAACACATGATATCACTGTTATCGTTCAAGAAACAACAACGTTTGATTTATTACTACAGTAAGTTTAAAAATAAAAACAAAATTAATTGTCTTCGAAAATAATGTTTGTCTTTAATCTTTCAGTGGAAACTTAACACAAAATATAAGTGTTTTATTTCAAAAGCAACACGCCGAGCTTATAGATATTGTTCCAAATGTCATTCAATTATATCCTGATAATTCAACGGCAATACAAAATCATTCGATATGTTTGTTAGGTAAAAAACCAGGACATTTGGAAGTGACGGCAATAGTTCAACCTAACAATTCAATCAAGTATGTTTCTGGCCAATAAACAAAACAAATTATTTTTTGTTTATTTTCTATTTTTTAATCAAATATTGCTTTAATCATTTTTTTTTTTAGTGCTAGCAATATTTTTATACGGGTGACAGTAGCAAATTCACATCCATTAATTTATATATCGCAGATTGTTGGATGGGTGTATTTTGTTGCCTGGTCAGTTTCCTTCTATCCGCAAATGGTGATAAATTTTAAAAGGAAAAGTGTAATTGGACTTAATTTTGATTTTGTGTCATTCAATGTGGTTGGTTTTACTTTGTATGGAATTTTTAATGTTGGATTATATTGGAACTCATATATTCAGGTATTATTTAATTAAAAATCGAAATAAAATAAACCCTTATTAAAATTTTAATATAAATTTTAGGAAGAATATTTTAACCGATATCCAAGAGGTTTAAATCCCGTACAATTAAATGATGTTTTCTTTGCAGTTCATGCAATGCTTGCCACAATGTTTACTATTTCTCAATGTATTATTTATGAAGTAATTATCTTTAAGCTGAAATATATATATAAAAAAAAAATTACTAATACTAAATAACCTATAATTTTGTAGAGAGCCGAACAAAGAGTTTCAAATATTGCTCGAAGTATTATTACTATTTTTGCAATTTGTGTTATCATATTTGGCGTATTAGCCGGAACAAAAACTATTCATTGGTTAGATTTCCTTTACTATTGTAGTTATATTAAGCTATGTATTACGCTTATTAAGTATATTCCACAGGTAAATGAATTTATTGAAAAATATGTTTAAAACAAATAATTACATAGACAGAAAATAATTTATATCTTATTGATTTTAGGCTATCATGAACTACCGAAGAAAGAGTACAGTTGGCTGGAGTATTGGAAATGTACTTTTAGATTTTACTGGAGGATGGCTTAGCATGTTGCAAATGATGCTTAATGCATATAATTTTGGTAGGTCATTTATTTTTTTTAACAGTGAGCGCCAAAATAAAACTGCACCGGCGATACGAGATTTTTATTTAGTAAATAGTATATATGCGACTATCATCGTTATGAAATTACATGCTGCTACATATTTCTAATTTTTTGTAGAATTTATAATGTGCAATATTTCCTATAATATCATTCTCATTCCTATGCATTTGATGAGCGAAACAGTATCTGATTCAAATTTTTATATTATTCATTTAGAAACGAAGAATAGGTTTATGCTGTTTATTTAAGTCAACAATTTAAGTTATAAATTTCTTCGATTCGAGAGCCTCGAGTATTTTTTATTGGTGACTAATTACTTACTCATCAAATATTAGATGCTTTCGGGTAAGAAATTTATAACATTTATTTAATTAATTTGATTACAATTTATTTTTCAGATGATTGGGATTCCATATTTGGTGATCCAACCAAATTTGGCTTAGGTCTCTTTTCGGTGATGTTCGATATAGTATTCCTCATTCAACATTATATACTTTATAGGTTAGTATCCTTAAAAAAATATTTCTTATAACAAATTTCCCAGTATTAAGCGTAAGCCCGACGTTTAAATGAACCGAAAAACAAATATTTAAACTTTTCCGTGCTTATGTCGTTAAATATTATGGTTAGCTTACATATAATAAAATAACTATATGTATGATGTATCCAAATATAATCTATCTACGAACCATTCAAATAAGAATGTTTGTAATATTCTCAGATAGTTCTATACAAATCTTGTGCAACCTTTTCTGTAGCTTTTATCGATAATTTTTTCAGATATCAAGCAAATATATAACCTCCTTAAAAAATATATGTAATGGTGTTTCAAAACCCAATGTTTGACAAAATATATTTTTCAAAATCTAGATATAGGGATAATGTAAATTTAAATACAAAGATTGAATTATCAGAACAAACGCAAGAGAACAAAAATTGTGACTATATGCTGATTGAACAACACAAACGATTACATGAAAGTCATGCAACAAGATAATAAATATCGCACAAATTCTAGTCCGACAATTATTATGGAAAAAAGAACTGATACCTGGAGAAACGAAATGATACGATGTTCAACCAAATGCCAAATGGATCAATTTTCAGTTTTTTTAAGGAATTTTATTAAACTAGAAACTTTGTAAATATACTCACATGCTTTCAGAAAATGGCTTGCTTTGTTGTTGTCTGCACTGATAAACTATTATATTATTATTTTTTTATTTGTTGTCACAAAGTAATTTGAATTCGTCACTGTTTTCTTTTTCGTTTTTTTTTTTATAGAAACTTAAGTCATTTTATGTAATTTCTCTTTTTTTGTAATTTGAATTTTACTAGAATTGTTTTATTCATTTTATTACGAAATTATTTCAGGCAACCTGTTGATAAACTTGATGATAAAAACAAAAGCAGCTTATAAATTTGAGCACATTTGTCGCACTTGCTTATTTTATATATAATTTTAATTAAAAAAAAAAAAAAACAAACATGTTTTTATGTTTATTTATTTCCCAGTACATTTTATGGTTGTATTTTGAATTATTGTTTTGTTTTGTCTTAAATAAATTTATATTCAAACATTGTATATTATAATTTAGCTATAATGTGAAAATTGTATTTTAGATTAGATAGAATATAGTTGCTTGGGGCCATAGAAGTAAAGGCCATAAACTTGTATCGCACATTAGAACAGTGCTGGTAGAAAATACTGTGCTGTCTATTATTACTTAATAAAATATGCATTTAAAGGTTTTACATTATTTTTTTAAAAGATTGTGACAAATTGTTTGCGATCAATTTGTAAGAAATTTTATACATACCTTTAAAAGATTTATATTTTTATTTATTAGCTTTTTTAAAATGATTGTTGATATACAAATAATGTATTAAAAAACTATTACGTCCGTTTTAGACAATATCGTGTATGTAATAAAAAAAAAAAATGGTATAGGTAATAATATATAAATAGAAAATTGTCCAAATATGTAATATTCTTATTTTTTTTTTAAATAATATTTTTTCTCGATAGCACATAACGTTAGTTAGAAAAATTAACATCCAAAGTTCACTTTTTTTTTTTAATTTATTGAAAATGACCATTAAGTAAAAATAAATACGTAAATAATAAGTAAGTATATAATATACATAAACTTTTACTAATCACAAAATTCAAAAAAAAAAAAAAAAATGTAGAATAAAGCGAATTATTATTATATATTTATTTGAATTTTGTGAGTATTGAAAGTGTTTGTTTGTACGTATGAAATGTATTAATTTTTTTTTTTTTTATTAATAATAAAAGAAAATCTAAGCAACTAGTTCTTCTACTTGATTTCGATGAGTCAAGTTGAAGTATAGTATTACCAACCGGCAATAAATCCATTATATATAAACAACTAGTTCGAAATCTATCTTTTTTTTTTATTTTGTAATAAGCTTCTTCGTTACATCCTAAATATCGTACGAAAGACCGAGATTCATAGACACGGAAAATTATTTAAGCTCCATCTAACATTTCAAGCAGAGATACTGTAATTATAAGTGCTGAAAATAAGTTTTTGTTGAAGGTAGAGATATGCTTAGTAGTTATAATAAATTTCTATTATGATACCAATCCTATTCTCGTGAATGTATACGTTAAATGTGATTGATTTTAAGCGGAGAATATGCCAAGTTTAATAAATTAAACTGGAATTACTTATAAAATTTGAAGATTATACATATACATATTTTTTATTATACTTCTGACCGTAGATATAGTTATAGAATATAATATTACTGCATTTATCTACATGACATTTTACTCTTCATTTGTATTCTATATAGGAATTTTTTTTTTTGAATATTTAAATAATCTCTATTTATTTTTATAAGCTTCTGAAATATGTAATTTAATTATTAATATTAATAGACTTGTAAAGTTATATTACCTCCCTCATATTAATTTTTTTGTTATATAATGGCAACATTTTTATTTACAGACAAATGGAACCCTACACAGAGATTACGGGTGAAAATAGCGGTGATGATTCACCCAGTGGTGATCCAGTTATAACTTACACTGATGATGAACTTGATAGAAATCCAACTAGCGTTACTTAATTTCAATTACACAAAAGAAAAAGACAATTATTAAGGATTTTAAAAGTAATGCTCTAATAAAATTATGATATAAATTATAATATGTACTTGTTCATTTAAACTTGATATTTAAATAATTTATATACGATTATTACCTCTTCAACTCAAGTTAAATGTTATAACAATAATACATATAAAAAATAGAATGTAAGACGAACATCCAGAGAACGATAAAATTTCAACGAATTTTGTTTTTCTCGAGAATATGAGAAGAAATTGCATAGAATAAAGTTTAACGTTTTTATGTTTATACTGTTAATTCTACATTTCATACTATTACGCAATTATAAATGTAATGCTATCAAATAAATAAATAATATCAACTGCCGACAGCATTTTTTTTAAATTTTATTTATAATCAAAGTCGGTTCTAGTTACAATTTTAATGGTACAAATTGAATTTCTAATGATTAAACGTCAAGCTCCCTAAGGGCTTTACAAAAAAAAAGTTTAATTTTAATCTTTATATCTAAAGAATATAAACAAGAAATTTTATTTTTACAGTGCAAATTTATGTTAATTGTGCGATTTTATATTTTGTATTGTGTATTTATTGATTATTTACCGAGAATATGAATAACATGCAATAAATATTCAAGATAACTTATTTCAACGATTTTTATGTATAATTTTTTAGATTTATTTAAGCTAGAATAACCATTTAGTCATGTTCCATAATCAAAAAGCTAATAACTTTCTGCACTCAAATATGCCCTCAAGAAGATGGTCGTAATACTTAAAAAAAAAAGAGTTTGACAGCTTATAGCATTTAAAATAAATCAACTATCCCGTAGAAGTTTGAAATATTTTCTTGTGAATTATTATGTAATTAAGCGATTTCGAAAAAAGAAAAAAATAATAATAAAATGGTTGTAGTTTTTTTTTTTGATTTTTGAACAAGACCTCTTCATTTGAACAACACAATAAGAACAATTTTCTCGTGAAGCCAGCGATGTAAAATAACTAATAAAATGAAATGGAACAGGCTCTTGAGATGTACTTAAATTATGCAGATCATTTGTGCATATATGAACCTACATCACAACGTTTTCATATACCAATTTATGTCGACATATTCATATATGTTATATCTGGTTGCTTGGGTACTCATTAAATAGCTGCACTTTTTTTTTTTTAGCTAGAAAGTGTCAATAAATACTATATTAATAAGGCTACAGTCAATTTTATGAAAACATTATGAATAAATTAAGTTTACATCAATTTTAACTAGGTCTTTTTTAAAACTGAGAACTTATAATATTACTCTTAATTATTTCCTTTCTTAGTACGAATTGTACGAATTAATACAGTACAATTAAATGAATTAATTGTTTAGTTATTTGTATTTCTTTAATTTAAATGCTATAAAATAATTTAACTAAAAATGAAGGCATCTATTAATTTCACATAAAGCAATAAGATATCCTTTATATTTATTTCTCTTTATCTATGCAGATATGGAGTCTGCAATAACATCCTTTCATTTCTTTTCCCTCGAGTAGAAGGGAAACTGAACTAAATTATAAATTTTGTTTATTTTCACAGAGGAACTCTCAAAGTAAATTATATAACATCATCATAAAGACAAAAATATATATGGTTTGATTGTTTTGCTTGTATTTACTACTCCCATATGCCTATAAGTCTATAACTATATAGGTTATTGACATCATTTCATATATATTATATCTATATCTGCTTTTCCATTTAACACAATATCATTATATAAATTAGTAACTGTACCTGTAACTAATTCAGTGATTTTCGATTGGTTTTTGGTTTTGCTGATGAGATAAGATATTATAACATAGAAATTAGATAAACGTTTCGATGTAATGAAATTAGTAGATTAAAATGGAGCTCTTCTTCGGATGATAATGTGGTTCCAAAGATATTTTCACTTTAATAAAATGTACTTTAATTAACCATATACAATATTAAGGTTACGAAATCAAATATGTTCTTGTAATTAAGATATATGAATAGTGAACAAAATATTCAGCAATAAGTTCATTACACATATCTAGCAAAATAATATTATTTAATATCAACGTTAGCTTATATAATTAATTAAATGTATAAAATTTGAGATATTTGTTGTTGGTGAAGTATGTACTTACGGTGCATGGTGTTATATTAATAAACATTTCTTTTTTTTTTTGTGTATTATATTAAATTAGTAAAAATTATCATTGAAGTTTCCATAATTCTTTTTATTCTTGGTAATTTTGTCATATTTATCAATTATTATTTATATTAGCATCATTTCGAGCATACTTTTTTTTTAAATCAAGATTAAAATTACTCTAGCTAGTTGTGTCTCTGTGTCAATTGATGACACCAGCCCGACAATACGGTTTGTTCTCATTAAATTATAATTATAATTATAAATTAATAAAGCATAAATAGTAAATGTTGCATAATATTATGTTGTCCACAAAAAAAAATTATTTATAAAATAATAACATCCATCCGTTTTTGTTTTTCTCACTCAATGTTTTCTATGAAATAATTCGCCTACAGCCTATTTATTTGTTAACTTTTTATTCAAATAGATACCGTAGCAAGGTTTAGGCTTCCTTCATTAAAATTAACGCTAATACTTCATAAATATGGCATTAATTATGAGACTTATTATTGTTATCATCCCTCGTTTAAAGTAGGAATATAATATAAAAGCTCTTTGTTTGGTTTTATTTGGTAAAAAAAAAGAAAACAAATTGTTGAAAACTTATCATAATGTGAAATATTTACGTCAATACTCTGGTTAGCTTATTAACGTAGTAATTTGTAATGCTGAAATAAATACACGTTATAATATCAAAATATATATAAAAAGAAAAAACATAATTTTTATATCATACACTAATTACATATAAAGAGTTTCTAAAAATAAAGTCATGTTTAAAATTTTGTTTCTGTTTTAAGTTTTAATAAATTATATTAATACCACATTGTGCTGCATATCATATTCAAATGCAATAAAGATATTGGAAACTCTCACATATAATCTAAATAGCAATATAATATAATATATAGATTATAGGTGTTGTGTACGAAATAAAATACTACATAAAATCTGCACGTCTCTTCAAACTTTCACTACGTTTTTCGTCATACTTTGTTTCCTCTCAATAAAAAAAAAAATAATAGGAAACTCGAAACTTTCTAAACGTTCAGAAAAAAATTTACTACTTTTATATTTGCTGTGATATTGTTATTTTTAAAATACAACTTAATTGACATCGGAAACATGGAACTTCTCATGTTTTATATCCGTAAGTTCATTTCGTATACGATTTTTTTTCACTTTATATACAGAATGAAACAGGAAGAGATGACAACATATTTTAATATGGAATTTTGGTATGTTTATGTTAACATTCTCACAAGCTATCTTCTATCTTAATGTAGCGTTTTGTTATGCATTTTGTTTTATTTTGTTTGTTGTGTTTGTTTATATTGACTATAAAAACTAAGCGCACCCCGACTGAGTAAAGATTTGTCGTACATATAGGTACAAATATTTATCTGTCTATCGTATTTACATTACATGCATATTTGTATTGAATATGAAAATACGAAGGAATGAAAGTATAAAATAAATAAGAATACGGAAAAATATTTTATAGTTTTTCAAATTTTTCACGCAATGATGTTAAATGTTATAAATTATAAAAATACAATATATTAGAGATAAAGAATTTTAAAAATTTGATAGTGCATGAATATAAAATAAAATGCAAATGGAAAGTAATAGAAAAAGTAAAGCGATAGTTATTTTTCATGGATATTCATTTGAATGCAGTAAAAGAATAAAAATAAGGGAAGAAAATAGCTTATAACAATGATGTTCTTTTGGTAAGTGAGATGCCGAGCCAATTGAAATTTCTCATTTCTTAACATGTCAAATCTCAGTAAATCTGAGTTGGCTCAATATCTCACTTAGCAAAGGAATATCACTATTCTAAACGCATAAAATACGGCTAGATATGTAAGGGTACGACCCAATTTCAGAATAGTCTGTATTCAGATTCTATATCTGCGTACAAATTATAAGTATAAGCCTATTAATATGAGCATGTATATGTAGAGATTCCGTAAATCAGTTTATTTTTTGAAAATATTTCGAGTCTAATTTTGTTAAATATGACTTTTCAAAATAATCGCTTATTTTATTTGAAAGGATTATGCTGATGTTTTAGATAAATATTGTTATTACACGCATTCGTTATTAATAAAACATAATATTTATTTATATTTCGAATAATGTAAATACTAAATATGTACACTACGGTGGATTGCATTTTTTAGAACCGCCGGTACCATTATTTTCTGAGTTGCATTTTGCCTTCTTATTACCGTAATATTTTTTTTATTGCACTCTCCGAGGTGCTTAACACACCTTAAGGTACCATATGGTTAACCTTATATATTTTCTTTAACCTCATGGCTTTTTTTTTTGATCAAATTAAATAATTAGGAGACAAAATGCAACTCAGAAAACAATGGTACCGCCGGTTTTGAAAAAAATCGATCCACCCTACTGTACACTTATATAAAAAAAATCCATTGCACATTCACACCTTTATTAGATTAAAATATTGATTAAAAAATTGTTTTATTAGAATATCGTCAATATAACAAAATAAAATGAGTTTTTCGATCTTTGTTAATTTTTTCTCCAATGAGCGACTGGCTATAAACAAAACCAGGAATGCAATGAACAATGAATAAGGTTTGGTCAATCAAAAAGCATTTCTGTTGTACCCTCAGATAAATAAAAAAGGTCAACCGATTTCAACCCTGGCAACCTGTATCCGAACTAGGTTGCCACTGTTTTGTTATCCATTGTTATAAATTTAAAGTAATACAAATATTTGTGGGTGTTAAGCATCGACTATTTGTAATTGGTGAATCTCAGGTATCAGTGTTTCGGTTGTGGATTTTAGTTATATGAAATCGAAAGCACGACGGCCGGACATGAGGCAAATAAACTATCATAACAGTTATTAGTACCTACAATAATTTTATTTGATTCGAAAACAAGTTCAACATTAATACTTACTTATAAATAAAACTAATGCGGAAATTCGAATTCTTATGTATATAATAATAGAGGACTTAGTTTATAGTTTATTTCATAACAGCATACGATATTTTAAATATCAATCAAAATTTTCAACTCTTGAGATGTTCATGGCTCTACAAAAAATAATAATAATAATCCTGCTTCCAGGCATAGAATATTATAAAGTGTCTTTAAGGTAGGCTATATGAAATATAATGGTATTGAATTTGCTTGAACCTAAAAAGCTTTTATGTCATCACCATAAACAGATGACACCAATTTGACCCCAGGGAGAATAAATGCTTTTATAAATTTCTATCAAATCTATTGGTATATCTATTTTTATATCAACCGTCTGTATATTATCCTTTCATATTTTCAGTAGTATTATTTGAAATATAATCACATAAAAATCAATTTTATTTTATGATAATATAAAATTTTCAAGCGAAATAAAATCATCCCTTTTTACAAGCAAAAAGCATATAAATCTTTATTTAAGTAGGGTTTATTGCACTACACCTACATTACAAGACATGAAATATAATAAACTAAAACTAAAACTTATTTTTGGCCAATTCCCAATACTTAATTTTAGATTAATATCTTGCACTCTGCAAGTTTCGCAATTGCACTGCTAGACTACTTTAAATCTGTTCCTATAGTGTATTTGTTAGCATAATCATTTATTTAAATGGTTAAAGAATTGGCTCTCATTCAGGAGTAATGATTTAAACTTGTCATATCTAGCTCACTTAATCTGTAGTCAATTGGCTATTATTATCAATTATTTTAGACTACAATATTTTATTGTGGTTTAGTTAAATCATTTTATCTTCAAATATATGGCATTGATAATTTATAAATATTAGATTTAAACATTTTATTTATATGATTTGTATTATGTATAAACGAACTATTTTCTGTCAAAAATTAAAAATAAATCGACAAATTTTTTTTTTTTTAAATATCGGGGGGGGGCGGGGGTTAACTAATTAAGGTCGTAGAACAATCCATTGGCAACTTTTTTTTGCAGCACAAAAACGAAGTCGTGTACAAATCCAGTGGCAGCTTGTTTTATTTTATTTTGACTAAAATTTTAAATGAGTGGGAATTATTAATAAAAAACTATTCTTTTTTTATTTAACTGTCCAATTTATTTTTATGTTATCGATAAATAAATAATTGTTAGTCATAATTTAAGCTGAAGCGAACCTTTAATATAAAGGATTTCATCGAGCTTAGTTATTTTAAATAATAAATTAATCCTTATTTTAGCGGGAACAAGTTTACTATTATTATCTATCATTCAAACGATTATCTACTATTGATATTTTAGTAAATTATCTATTTCACTTATACTAACTATACGTAAACCTTTATAAATACATACACACAGGAACACTGAACACAAACCAATGTGTCTGAATAGATTTCGTGAAAGACCTAATGGTTTGATAAGGGTATTCCTAAACCAAAATGATTTACAGCTACTCAACAGCTAAAGTCGAATCCAATACTATAAATAGCTCTAAACCCATATGTACCTCGTAATACAATTTAATTGTTAATGTTCTATGGTAAGAACGTTTAACTTAATTTCTCTAAATCTCTATGGCCTTAATGTTCGTCACATCGAATTTGTGTTTTTCAATTTCAAATACAAATCCATGAAATGAGTTTTCATTATTAAATATAACTCTTTCGGCTGATAACACTAACCAACTATAATTTAAGAGAAAAAATCATACTGTATTATATAATATTATATTTTCTCGGGAAATTATCGATCTACTTCAATATATAAGTTTGACAGAATATATACTTTGTAGGTAGATTTGATGTTACAACGAAAAAATTGAGATTCTTACTTAAAATCCATACTACGTCATTTTTAAAAATTTAATTCACGTAATTGTTTTAATTATCCCCGGTATTCATTACTAGTTTATTACAATCGTAACCGATATTTCGCATCTTCTTTCCCTAACTAATTTACTAACAAACGAAATAAAATTATTCTTACGGCCATAATATAGTAGTAAAAAAAGGCATATGTTAGAATGTGACTAAAAAAAAAGCATAGCATACCAAAACATACCCTTTGCTTCACACACAAATTAAAACTGTATACAACACATAAATATAATTTCATTTGTTTTGCTTTAAAAGCAACATATTGGATTCAATCTAAAATATCCTTTGTTTTTAACTTATACATAATATGTGATGTGGAACACAACTTGTGGTTATAATATATTACATATATGTACCATATTTAATATAGGAAAAAATATCACATTACTTTACACAGAAAAGTAAATAAATTTCCATTAATTCCACTTAACTTAAAAGAGGAAAATAAAGTAAAACAAAGAACGTCGAACACGTAATAAACGATATAATAATATGTAATACATTTAGCTGCCTTCACAATAAACTCTGGTAATTGAGTACGTATAATCTGGGTGAAGTACCTATTGCCATTATTCAGTTTCTGATCTCTAATAATGTATAATAATATATTGTTATATATTCTCAAATATACTTACTTGTATTTTTCAATTTAATCAAATAGCAAGTGTTTTTATTAAGAGGAGAAATAAACCATATTAAAGAGAAGAATATTTATTTTTAATTAAAATAATTTATGAACTAATTAAATGTTCATTTATCATTTATAAAATTTTATTTCTATAGCTTTATAAATACTTTTTAACATAGTAACATGTTAGTAAATGATAGAATTATATTTAATTGTATTTGCACCATATAACTAACTCAGCAATAGAAAACAATAATGTAATTACTTCACAATTATGGATTCAGTAAAGGCGGAAAATGGTCATTTTTAATGTCCAGAATAGAGCAAAATTTTTTTTTTTTTTGAACAAAAACACATTCATAATTTGTTTTTTTCGTTTCTTTCTAATATAATGCAAAAAAAATTGTAATATAGTACATAGTGCAAGTACTTTAAAAATACCTTAATAAAAATATTTTTAATCTACATGGTTTTTTTTTTATTATTAGAAAAAAAAATTAATAGACGCGCAGTGAGAATTGTTAAAATCTATATTAAAAAAAAAAAAAAATTGTAGTTTCACGATATGAAAATTTGCTTAAATTTTGTCTCTTCTGTAAAATTATTATATTATATAATGAAAATATAACTTTAAATTATTATTGTTATAATGTGATCGTGAATATGAATAATTTAAATTATTTCAATTATTGTGTTTGATCATGATGACTATATGATATGAAGAATAATGAATAATAAATATAGAGGTATATGCAGATTGTACACTAAAGTAAATTCAAAACATGAACATAATAGTTATATATCACCAATTAAGTAAACATGAATAGCACTATAATGTTTCCAGTAAACTGAACTGTTTACAAATATCAACATCAATTACTATATTTACAATTTTCTATATTATTTACAATAATAAATCTACAGTAATAGTGGTAATGGTACATCAAAATGTCAACCCCTAAATAAACATTGGTTCTGCAATGCATTGAATATGAAAATAAATGTTTCATAAAATATTTTGTATTCATGGTTGAATTCAAATGAAATAAGAAGCAGCATTATATTAGGTATTTTCTCCTGCTCCTAAAATAATATGACATGAAAGCTTTAAATAAGAGAAATTGTGAAACAAACATTCACTATCATGTGTGGTTTTTGGCATTGAATAGCTAACTAACTAGTAGTTCTTTAGTTTAAATGTACATTCTATCGCATTTTCTATTTATATAATCACTAAAATGTTTTTGATTAAACAGATAAATAGGTATAGGCTGGGCTATTCAGCCAACAAATAAGAACATTCTAAATGTATCAATTTAACTTGTTTTCATTAAATGTTAACAAATACAGAATAGTCCAGTGAATGAACGCTTTACATGTAGTTTTTCTTTTCTTCGAAATGTTCAGATAGACAGTAATGTACATTTGATGGCAGTAAGCAAGAGATATATAGTAACTAAATATTTATTTCTTAACTTTGTGGTAACTTTATTCCCATATTGTAATTAAAATATTGTTGGAATTAAATTTAAATTTGTTCAACTTTTGTTATGCATAATCTTTAGTTTCCTATTTCTTTGCAACTTATAAATTAGACGTCATGCAAAAATTGAATCGCATATTGCTTTTACATTACATTTTATTTCTAAGGATACGTGTGCGCGATAGGAAACCACGTAGCATTTCTTTTACCTACAGTTGAAAATCGAAGAATTTACCAAACATTATTTCTGGAAGGAAAACCATACTACATCTATTAGTTAGTTTAACAAACAACAAACATATCCGACTGATTATATAAGTTGTAATGATTTGTTGTAGTTCATTTTACTTCCGACTTAGTTTATTGGCTAAAATATAAAATAATCCATAATGTGTTTTATGTTTGTGTTTGATGATATAATTAATGAATGTAAGTTACCTGCGTGAGTCTTTTTACACCAGCTAAATAGGATAGGATGAATTTCAATTTTATTATTATGAATGTTGAAATAAAGCAGTGAATCAAACCCTTCTTTGGCGGTTCAGGTTCGGTTCAAAATTTCAAAAATGTTTAAGCATTTTATAATAAAAAAACAGAAAAACGTATTGTATACAATTTAATCAATAACAAAAATAAATAATCCTAATGGATTTTAGGTCGTAAATGCAAATTAAAAGCCATAACTCATAAGGATATAATGAAGAGTCAACTATAAGTGTGGTGTTAAAATGATTATCTTCCTACCTTCTATAAATTCAATGGCTCTGTCCAGAGTCACATCACTATTCTCTTTATTATTCGAGAAATTATAAGAAAAACATTCATAGTCTTTTGAATCATTTATGCAAGTTGCAGTAGTCTTTGGACCATCTATCAATATAAAATTACCCAAAGAACTGGTAAAATGTTTTTGAGAAGATAATGCATTTTTCCAAGCAATTAGCATCAGTAATTGTGGTTTATTAATTTGTTGTTTAAATGGTTTATAAAGTTGTAAAAATGCCTCTTGGTCAATGTGACTAAATGAAGTATTTGAGTTTTGATTCACAGAAAATGAATTTAATTTTAAGCTTTCAGCAATTTGGATTACCGCAGCTAGGGCAATGATGGATAATGTGCCTTTCCAAGGCGAATATAGATGAAATTCTGTCAAATTGCAGAAATTTAAAGTCACTTTTGTTAAGATTTTGTGATCAATATACACATTTAAGAGTTTCACAATTCTTAATAAATGTAATTTCGCCAATTCGCTAGTTAAATTATAGCCATCATCAGTATATACCGACAAATATCAACTTCCTCTATTTTGTTTAAAAATTGATTTGTTTTCAGATTGTTAATAAATTCTGGAATGGTGTACAATATGAATATTTTTAATTTCCTTAGATGTAAAAAATTTACCAGACTTTGTATTTAGATATGATTTGGTATTTGACTGAAAGATGCTTACCGTATGAAATTTTTTTTTAATTTTTTACATTTTGAGCTTTTGACAACAGTATAATATAATATAAGGAATACATTTTCATGCAACTGGATATTTGTGAAATAACTTCCAAAGGGAAGTTCTTATGGAAAAAGCATCTATTAGAGACTTTTCTCCATACATCAACCCCCTCCGAGCCCCAAAAAAACACTTTTAAAAATAGAATATACCATATTTTTCGGAATGAAAATCTTTACTAAAATGGCCATAACTTCTGCAATTCTTGACCAAATAAGTCCATCAAAAAATAAATAGAAAACTTGTTAATCTACCTAACGAGCGCACATAGTCTCAAAGGAAATATATTTCTTAAAAATAAAAAATAGTTAAGTGAATTTTTTTTCCATATATAATACCATGGCATTCTAATATTAGAATGCCGTGATAATACACTACATTTTTTTTATTAAAATATTAATCATACCAATTTCTGATGCTGCAACATAATTTAGATCTCCTGTAACTAATACATTCAATTTTAATGAAATTCATAAGAATCCTGGATGATATTTCGAGGAAAAAAAACCAACAACACCTCATTTTCAGTTTTTCAAATTGATACAGCACGTTCTAAAATATTTTTTTTGATAATATTTTGTTTCCGTTACTTTGCAGTGTAATGGTATATGGAAATGCCCTGGGAGCCTAACATTTCGAAAAAAGTATTTTTTTTGGGACAGTCTAATATATATAGTAAAAACGATCTTGTAATTTTTTTTGTTATCTTTTGGGAATATCAGTAGATTAATTTATTTTGTTCAATAAATAAATTTAATTTTTGGTAAAAAAAAATATTCTATTATTTACATGATTTTGCTAGTGCAAAATAAAGTTAAGTTCTGCGTATATCTGTTTGCCACAATTTTACCTTATTCTGTCATCTCATTAAAACTTTAAAATAAATAAATAAAAGCACTTAACTGCGGTTATTTGTCTTAGATCTAAATTGAAATTTTATCTCTAAATATTTAAAATATTATTCAATTAAATTTGTCTAAGTGGACAATTCCTCTAAGTGAACCATCCATATGAAAAATATTGGATTTGGATATGACCTGAACAGTATATTCTACATGAACATTTTCATGTCCACCCAAAGTTGGTTCATTTGAATGTCGTCACTTATTGTGGTTATCTTATAAAGAGATGTTATTTTTAAAAAAAGGTCCCTATTAACGGTATAATAAGGTAAAATCCCCCTTATAAGAGGGATTTAAAAAAGAGGTTCCAATTAACGGTAATAGGGAAAAATACATCCTATAAGAAGATTGAAAAAAAAATCCCAATGAACGGTAATAGGGAAAAATCCTTCTTTTTTTAAAAAAAAAGTCCTAATGAACATAAATCTCCCCGATACCACGTACCAATTAGTTATTGTGCTCCAATTAGTGAATTTTTGTTGAATAAAGTAAGTTCCTTTAAGTGAAGCATTAGAAAAAAAAATAGATTTTCAGAGTATCTGTAATCTGTATACATATGTAAGTTTATTATTTATTATTTACCCTCAATATTTAATGTAATTTACACAAAGTACGATACTTCGAACAAATAATAATACAGTTTGAATTATACTTTATTAGATATTACAATATTTCAATCAGAACTAAATATACTCTTAATTATTAAAATTTACTTTTAATAAACCTCCTCGATAGTAATTTGTTTTCTTCCCACAAAATACGTGGGATTATTATGGCTCTGGCATTCGTCGTGCCACAATTAGTATTTTCCGCTCCTTTCTTTAGTTTTGGCGAGACCATAGAAAGTGACCTACAAAAAATATGATTCAATAATAAAAAACGGTAAACAATGTTTTAAATAAATTATCATTTTTACTTAAAATTTCTCGGATTTTTCCAATCAGAAGGCATCACGAAAATTGTATCATTTCGGTGAGCACCAAATTTTTTTTTATTTTTTGTAATAACAATTCGACTAATTCCTTTCAGTAAAATAGGATATTTTTGTACTATGAAATAACCTAAAATTACTCCAAAAAAAATACAGGCCAAAAAAACTATTATTAGAATCCATATAAAATATTTTTCAATGGATTTCGTGCTATTATAATGAATTGAATTACAACTCAATGGCGAAACTGTTTCTTTCTTCTTATCCTCCATTATACAAACAGTGCTAATCGATATATTTGAGTTATTATCAAATAATGGTAGATTAATAATTTTCTCTGTTAATTTTATACAATTAACAAACATATTGTTTTTACACATCATAGTTTTTGATCGTTTTCTATTTTGCTCCGGAAACTGCTGCAAAATATAAAACGTTCCTATTTTGATGCTTTGTACAAAAATATTATTTCGATGGACATCCATTTTAATATTGTATTTCGGGTAAGGAAAGTTTAAAATATTTGTTTCGTATTGTGAAAAGCACCTTTTATTAAAATTTGTAAGTGAATTTATTGGAGATAAATTACATTTATTATTTTGATCGTTTTTACAATTTTCTGGAAAAACTTTAATGACCATTGTATGTAATTCACGAACTTTATTTGCTAATACACTTAAATCACAGTCGCAAATCCATGGATTACTTGTCAATACAATGTAAGTTTTTCCTAAAATTTTATCAAATATAGTGTTCGGTAATGTCTTCAAATTATTATTATATAAATAAAGTGTTTGCAAGGTTTCGCTGAAACAATCGAATGATTTCATTTCAATAATTTCTATCCCGCAATAACCTAGCTCTAATGCATCTGTCACTAACAGTCCAGTAAAAGTATCAGAGGAAACTCTTTTTATTAAAGTGCTATTTTCTACGGAGGCAACTCTCAATAATGGCAAGTGTAATCCACCAAATAATTTGATAATATTTAAATTTCTGATTGGTGAAGATTCAAAGTATAAATAAAGTACTTCATCTTTAATTGGTAATAAAAAATTGTAATCAATATTTATGATCGGTGAATATATGAATCTTAATTGGGCGATTTCTAAACCATTCAACATTCCACTCTTGCAGTCAATTTCTTTAATATTTCTATCAAATCTCAGCGCCTGAAGAATTCGAAAAGCTTTAACATTAAAGGCATTCGATTCAATAATTTCAAAATCGCATTCAGAGAATTTCAAATCAATAATATATTTTATACCCTGCGCATACCAATTCTTATCAATTTTTAAATTTGGAAACACAGCATTTGAAATCGTCAAATAAAAAACATTGGTGTGATTAAGTAATTTTTTCTATAGTAAAGAAAAACAACTTCATTGATAATTTCCAATAATAGATTTTCAGAAAGTAATATTTATTAAAACTATGAAATCCTTACCTTTTCAATAATATCATCTACAGTTTCACTCAATCTTTCAACTTCAGTACAATTAATGGACCAGCTATTTACTGTTGAATTGGCTATAATTTTGTGGCGTAACCAAATACAGTTGCTATTTTCATTTTTTAAATATCTATCGGCTATTGAAGTATTTCTTTATAAATAGAATGATGAAAAAAAAAATTTATTCAATAATTATCGAGCGAATAAATCACATAAAACAGTCTTACCTTGTGTCATTTAGAAAAACTCCTATTAAATTATGTTTCCATTCAAAATTATTAGCATGGATGCTGTAATATTTACAGAAAATATTTATAAAGAAAGATATTTTAATTACCAGAACCATAATTTAAACTTTCAGTTTATTATTAATTGAGTGTTCACACCAACCACAAGACACATATATGAACAAATAAAATTTATTATTAGCAGTTTCAAAAAAAAAAAAATTATTATGTCGACGTGACTTATTATAGTAATAATTAAAATACTCCACTTCAGTCAGTATCATAAAACAACATTATCGTAAAAAAAAAAACTGAAATATATTCAGTGGTAGACTCTCACTCATCTAAAAGCCTCACAAATGTTATAAAAGGTTCCGAAATTATTATGTTGTACGTAAGTAACTATCGTATATATGTTTAAAAATAAAAAAATGATTTTTTTTTAAATTAAAAAGATACTTCTCTTTTAATCCACATTTATAATTAAATACAACATTAAAGTTTCAATTCATGCTGCAGTATTATTAATAAAATTAATTAAAATAGAGATAGTAAGTAAGGAGGAAAAGTGTGTAAATGCAATTGTGCTTGGGAGGGAATATTTTCTCTTTGTTAAAATATTTAATTACATCATGTGTATAGATAATGTGATAATAATGTTAATGTATGTTTATATAGGATTAACAAAAACTGTCAAAACTTACAGATGCCACCTTATAGATTCTATGACCAGTCCGCCACTGAATATGCTGCGCATGTTAAACTATATGATAAGATATATAATTCACATATGCGGTTATATTGGAAAAATTAATTTACTATTCAATAGTACAGACAAAATTAAATGATTTTGTGGTGCTTAAGAAATTATTCTTCCTCACATATGGAATGATTTATATATTTTTGTATTATAATTTTCTGCTCTAACAAATAAAAAAATATTTAAGTACAGTACATATACCCAATAAGCAAAGATCCTTCAGCAAGTTTAATTTTAACTTGCTGCTTTCTTGTTTGAGCTATCTTGCTGTCTTGATGCTGAGCAAGAAACCAAGAATTGAAAATCTTGCTTGCCTTGCTCAATGAAATAAAATAAAAAACTTTTGCTTACATGAAATAGAAAATAGGAAAAAATTGACTATCTGGAAAAGAAAATTAAAAGAAAAACTCAAAAATGTACGTGTAATGATATAAATTTGAGAATATCTATTCAAAGTATGACTTTTTTCTCATTATTACGGGTCTTTTTGTTTATCTTAATTGATGAACAGTGTTGGAACACTTGGATAATCTGCTTATATTTCATACATCAATAGAGGTAATAATGCCGATCT
>JAABKK020001222.1:0-30059 GCA_011634745.2 Catotricha subobsoleta
AACTTTATGTTGCTTTCAATTTATCTTTGTGCGAATGAAATGGTGCTATACAAAAATACGTGAACTTTTTTTTTTTTTCTCTTTCAAGTTTTGCGACATCAAAACGAATGTTTGCATTGTAGCAGCGGTGTTAGTAAAACTTGCAGACATATTTTTGACATATTTCTGTTCTATAGTACATATTCTTTGGTAACATGCTAAAGATGCAACTATTATACACATTGATTAATGATAGCTTCATTGTGTATACGATGGCTGTGATAAAACATGTAACATGTCATTTGTTGCATGCGCGTGTTAGAGGCTTTAATTAAAAAAATTCTATTATGGTTTACTTTTAGAGGATCAAAATACACTAATTGGAGAAATAGTTTACATAAAGCATCCCCACTTAGAAGAATTAAGTAAAATGGAAAAGTCAGGAAATTGGAATTTTCATATGCGCTATATGTTTCAGACAATTTTCAGCATATTTAAAAAATAAAAGTTTTTTTGATTCACTTATAGGCATACACGCACAATGGGGGGGGAAGGGGGGTTGTTAATCATGCTCACAATCATGACGTCACTAAGATTTTTTAATGTATTTTTATGACTTCACTCAGTTATTGTGTGATATATGCAGCGATATAAAAGCATATGAAAGAAAAAGAAAGAATGAGACATGCGCAAACTTGAACGAATGTAGGTTCTCGGAATGCGGACTTTACAACGATTGTAGATGGCAGCACTTTTTATGCGCTAAACGGAGGAGTTAAATGTCATTACACTTATAAATCATTCCGCAAGCGCTAGTTTCTATGTGCTTGACGGCGGAATTCGTCATTTTCAAATTTTGTTGTCAAGTCCCAATAGTTTATCTGTATTTCATTGTATCATGATTCATGATACGATACGGTATGATGTTTTATCATGGAGGTAATATAACTCGTATTATCTTCGTGTGATCAATTCTTGTTTATATTTTAAACGGTTTTACGTCCACAAGTTACTATGCATCGTGTGTAATAGCTGTAATATAATTTATTATGAACATAAATTTAATACTTTGAATGGACATTTTGTACCGTATCTTATCCTCCAAATATTTTTTAATTAATTTTCAATATATTAAAAATAGCCGTTAGTTTAATGAAAATTATATTATTTTATTTCCTAAATGCGCTGCCCAGCAGATTAGATATAAGCCACTTTTTCATCTTTTATAACGTACACATAATTCTAATTTGTTTTGTGTTTCGTTTCAAATACATTTATGAAAATGTTTATGACTGGACCGGCAGATTATGGAAACTATATTTCGAATAAGTTAAGCATTTTAGCCAAAGATGCATATAGGTCCAAAGAAAAGTCCCCACCTCTAGGCACCTTATGAACGCCATCTTGAATGTTGGTTATAATATAATTAATATCTCAGCTCAGGGACCAGCTAGAGCCCTAAAATTAGAACCAAAATTTATAGAAGAGTAATTCAAAAGACTTTCTGAAAAGCACTTATCCCTGCACAAACTATACACATGTGCAAATCAGCTTGCTTATTGGAATTAGTTCACATTCAAAAGATAGAATTCCTACACTATGATGAATTTAATGTAATAATAATACATAATTACAAAAAACCAGTGTTGGAATAGATCACGAACAAAAAGATCTAGATCACCAAAAAAGATCGAATTTAGATTAATATTAGATCATTTTTCGAAAATTAAAAATTAATTTTTCAAACTGAAAAGTATACTAACTTAAGATTTACTCAATAAAGAACTGTCAAGTCATTGGCACAAGCTTTATTTTCTATAACAATGATAGATATAATAATCTTTAGAAATTTAATATTTTATAAAAAATAATAAAGCCACGTTAATTTTTAAGCCATTTTATTTGGTCAAAGTTAGAAACTATTTAATGTTGAAATGAAGCCGACTATGCATTAGTTTATTTTGTTTTAATGTTTTAAAGTAAAAAATATCCTCCACAACCCAACACATTCAACCACATGCCTCTACATCCGTTCACATCCTCAGAAATCTTGACCAATGATTTCATTACATCCGATACTATATATTACATCAAATTTACAAAAATTCACTGCTTCTCAGCAGTCGCACACTCTAATCGTTTACGTTAAAATGATAAAATGATATAATGGTAAATAGATAAATTTGGCTTTTAGAAATGAATTAACGATTTAAATTTATCATTTAAACGATTTGTGCTATTCTAATATGGCAATCGATAAAATCAGTAAAAGTTTAATCATAATCGTAGGACGCGTTTTCAAGAGAATCAAGAACGAAGGTGAAAACCTCTATTTAAAGAATGAAGGAGGTATCACGCACAAGCTTCATTTTATATTTTCCTTTAGGTGTTACTTACATTTTTTTTTTTTTTAAAAAGTTCCTCCATATTTCTCCATATTCGTCCAAATAACTCCATATCCCTACACATACCTTTATATCCCTTCACAACCGTCCACATCCCTTCATGTTTAGCCTATAATCATAGTAAAAAAAAATCCTCCACATCATTCGTTGGTGTTGTTGTGTTTCTTGCTAATTCTCAGATATCTCCGAAGCCATAATTGTTAGTACTTTTAGTAAAATGTTAGCATTCGAATGAATAATTCAGAATAGTTTTCTCCTTCAAGATCCGAACTATAATTTTTGAGAAATCAGTAATTAAAAGCATTCAAATTTAATACTATTCATTCTTATATGGACTTTTTTCTTTTTTCAACTTTATCTACTCGTATATCTACCAATAAATGCATCCATTACATCTTAAGGCCATGTACATCACATTTTCAAACAAAAAAACACGGCTTTTCAGAAATCATAGCAGTCCTTGACTTTGAAGCAATTCCATAATTATTTATTTATTTATTTATTTTTGTTACTAATGGAACATAAAATCTTTGACGGAAAAAAACACCCAGACGCAATGTTGACCCAAATACCAGACCTATGTCATACTTATTATTATCCTCACAACATATCAAAATTTAAATAAAATCGTAGGTTTAGTTTCCGAGATAATCGAAAAAGAGGGATAAAACCCCATTTTAAAGCATGAAAGAGCTACCACAAATGGAGTTCCAAAGGCGATCGATGAGGACTATACAACTATTGAATGGTCGATCGTTAAAATTGGCTCACAGACTGCGAAATATAGGGTCCGGACAAACACAAAAAAATTCACGAATACACAATGCCTTTTTTAATCTATAAATCGATCAAATAAAGCAAAATCACGATTGCAATACTTTATTTGATGGATATGTATATCCATCCATACGTGCACACAGGGGAGATAAGGGTTTTACCCCCCTGAGAAAAAAATATTACCGTATCTTTTTTCACTTTTCCAAAAATCAGTTTTTTCCGCAGTATTTTTGGAGCAATAGTAACTTTTTTCACGAACCAATTTTCTGCGGTCAACATGATTAACATTTTATTTTATTTTTCACCTTCAATTACAATAAAACATTGTTAATTTTAAAAAGTTCGCGGTTTTTTGGAAACGAAAATTAATGATTGTTAATTTAATTTCATTTCATTCCAACTTCCAACGATGCCAATATGGGCTTATTTCCTTCTTCGTAAGACAATTTAATATGTATTTATTAAAAATCATAAGTTTCCTATCTGGAAACTGTAAATAAAAATAAATTTTATAAGAACAGGTGTTTCGTTATTTTGATTAATAAATTAATTTTAGTCATTTTTGATAAAAACTGAAAGTCACTAAGTAAGTATGCTAAACAGTTTTTTTTTAAATTATAATTTATGATTTTTTTCATTTTTTTTTTTTTTTTGGTAGAACCAACATAAATCTATTACTAAGAAGAGAAGAAAAAAATATAAGCTAAATGCATATAGTATACAGAATATTTAATATTTTTTATAATCGAGCAGTAGTAGATAATAAGTTAGTTACAAAGATAATTTTAAATTTATTATTAAGTACTAACTACTAACACTTCTAAAAATATCATTCATTACCTGTGCTATTTAACATATATATATAAAATTATATATTGCTGCTGTTAATGAGCAGATTCTAACGATCACGATGCGAATATAAATATTAAGCGACAGAATCTTACGAGAGTATATTTTTTTTTTATATATAAGCATGTATAAATGTAGGTATATATTTTTTTTTATAGATTGTAATTTTGGAACATCAGCAGCATGTATCCGTGTTACTGATGTTACCCGTAAAGATAGCAGACTCTATATATACTTTTACATATATATATGGCGCTACATTTCAATTCGTATACAGAAAACTTAATAAACTGTTGCGTGTGCAGTATGTGAGTGATTCGCATTGTACGCAGACGTGTGTTATTTTTTGCTTTTGTCTTTTAAGCACATGTAGTCACAAAATAAAAAAAAAATTGCTCAATAAAATTCCAAAAAAAGTGTTTTGTTTATTTTATTATTTATTAATTGTTTTATTTTGGCAATTATAATTAAGAATTTTGATTGAATAGATTTGTTAATTTTATATTATTTTATTATCATGTTATTAGTGAATCGGTTTTAATTTACATAACCGTCGGAGGTTGACATTTCATCTTTACTTGAAATTTTTGTTTGCCTTTTGTGTTCTTCTTATGAATAAACTTTCTATTAAGAGATAAAAATATGTAAGTATTAAGCAAAGTATAATATTGTTTGTCAATCTTAATAACTCTAAAATATATTGATTTATCCTATAAATTTGACTCAAATATTTGGTGCGTAATTAAAAATTTAACATTATTTCGAAGAAACAGAAAATCCTGAATATTATCAAATTTGAAATAATTTTATGCCTTAGGTATATTTTATATATCACGTCATCGTTAATTTTATTCCAATTGAATATATAAAAAATCAAAACAAATTATGGAAAAACAAACAGAAGGCAATAATAATAATAAATTTATATATTAGGGTGCATCGTATCCCAAAACTATCAATTTTGCAAGCTCCACAACCATTTCAAGATGTAACTAGGGCTGAAAAACTATTTTTTTTTCTTGGTTCGAATTTGTGCTTCATCACATTCTGCGTGCAATGACTTCTAAACAAATTTTTAAAAGTCAAAGCAGTTTAGTCTTTAGCTTTTATAAATCCATTTAACATTTAACGAGCTCAAAATATTATAAAAACGTAAGAAAACTAAGGAAAAGGAATTCAAAATGTTTGCGCGTTGGTCAAATGTTGACGGATTCGACTTAAGGAAAAAAAACTATTTTTGAAGTTTATTTACATTTACGTTGAATTCGATGCTTGCAAAATCGAAACTTATGGCAGTTCCATATAAAAAAAAACAATCTGCCAATAGATTGGAACACGTCGTCAATAAAAAGAAGATCAATACCGTTAAAAAAAAAAATTGGCTGCCAAGACAAAATAACGTCAGTATGTATATTTTTGTCAAAAAACAATCTTCGTCTTTTGGTATATCGGCCATCAAAATCCGACCGGCCGGAAATCCAGAAAAAAAAATTTAAGTGCGAAAATAATAAAAAAGCTGACAAATTCCCCAAATTCCAAAAGTGGTAAAAAAAAACAATTGTCAAACCAACACTTGATTATTTTTTAAAAAAAAAAATGAAGTAAAAAACGTTAATCACCTTAACATATATAAAATATATATTAGCCACAATCAATTCAACAAATATAATAAAAATGTGCTTTTACAGCAGATAATAAATGAATTGATGATAAGCTATAAATATGAATTATATTAAACATTTAGAACGTTATAATTATTAACGTATTAAATGTATAATATGAAAAGCAAAAGAAGATAGGATGTGATAAGTAAGTAGTATGTTTAATGGATTACGTTATTTGCATATAGTCGTACTTTTCGTTTTCAGATTAAATTTCTTTCATTTGATATTAAATAGATAATTTCGTGTTTATAGGAGAACATGATTAATTACACACAATTTGATGAAACATGTAATACATTTAGAATCTCTCGGCATTTAAATCCACCAAGAATCTATACAAAAATTAGCGCAAAATGTATTTATATCCTAGTTTTAGAAGGTTTTTGTTTTTACTTGGTTTGGTTTGACAAATTTTACTTCATTTTCGAAATATTAGGGCGAATTTAAAAAAAAATCAAGAATTTTTTTATTACTACTTGAAATTTGGGGAAAATTTGCCCGTTCTTTTTTTTTCGGCTGTATTGCCCTAAATTTCTTTTTCTTTTTCTGGATCTCAGGATTGGTCAGAGGAGGGGGATTTTGATGGTCGATATACCAAAAGACGCAGCATTTTTTTTTGACAAAAATATGCATAGTGACGTTTCTTAATATTTGGTGTTTTTTTTCTTAGGATCCAATTTTTTTTTTATGGTTATTTTTCGCCGATATTGCCTCTTGTTTTTTCACGACGTATTTTTTTTCTCACAAATATTAAGTCGTGTACCAATCCATTAGCAGCTTGTTTTAATCGGCGGAAACTCAACCCGCTTAATATAACCCAACAAATTTATTTGATGGTTCTTGATTCATCTTCTAACCAGGAAATAATATAAATTGATAGAAGAAAAAACAAATTCGAATCTTCAACGTTAACCAATACTCATGATAAATCGGGCTTAAGGTCATTACGCACTGATAAACTAATTAATTTAAAATTAATTAACCTTAAACATATTAGAGGTTTCATGAAATTTTATTTATTTTTCATTTCATGAAAAGAAAGTTAATAAATAATAAAACCATTTATCGATTTCTATCAAAATAAAACAATAACAATCTTGTAAATTATTGATCGTCTAAGATATTTATAAAAGTGTGGAAATTTTTTGTTTTATTTAAAATTTTGATGATCGAAGTACCTATACTCAATAATAAACACATTTATGACAATGACAATATTATTTAATTTTTTTCCTTATTTTGATACATATTCAATACATACATTTACAATATAGCAAGACACTTGTATCAGTTATTAAATATAAAAACAAAAGTTATTTACGAATTACTAAATTATTAATTACCTATTTAATTATTGTTTGAACGAAACATACCCAAAATGTGAACATTTAAATATAATAGTACAAGCCAAAATGAACCAGAAAAATCGATTATACCAAAAAATAATAAAAATTTAAAATAAAATCAAGAAAAACAATCACACAATTAATTATGTTAGCCAATGAATTATTTTTATTACATATATATAAATGAATTTTTAATAATTAACAGTTAAGTGCTTGCAAAATATTCATAATACAAATAAAAATATGGTAAATTATCGAATGTTAAAATGCCAAAAGTTAGTTAATCTTCCATTAATAAATCACATATAGCTACATATATATTCTCGTATCGACCTGTGATTACATAGCAGAGGTCTGCATAGACGACTATGGACAAAATAAATGAATATGAACATGGACATGAAGATGGACGGGAAAATAATTTTGATTTAAACTGAAAATTTTATTCTAAATGTTTCATTTGATTATTTTATATAAATCGATTGATTGAAACTCTTTAATAGGCTTTTTTGTTAAATGAATGAAATTTTAATATTTAGTTTATTTATTATATTTGTTTATGTCGAATCATATAATTACCTTTTATGATCATCCTTTCCAGCATTGTGTTGAAATTAGAATCTACGCAATTAATGTGAAAATTTAATGATATTTTACTGTACATGAAAAACATCTTTTATTAATATTTGTACTGAAATGAAATTTTAAATTAGATTTCAATTTGACAATAGAACTGCGTAGAGAAAGATTTTTTCTAATGCCGTTTGAAGGTATAGTAAGAGTACAATACAATTCTTTTAAACAATATTTTTCTTTTATAATTTGCAATTGAATGTGATATACAACTTAATTATGTTTGTCTGTATATGTGCTTTAGTCTTTAGTCATTTCCTAATATCTGAACATGGACAAGACTTTTCTCTGAATGGACATGGAAATATTTTTGCTAAGCTTTTGCAATCCTAAATTTGCATTCACTTAAAGTATTGTTTGTCTTACTTAAGATCATAAATATTTAAATGTCATATTGAGGTCAAAGCTCTATTAGGTGCATTGTTTTTTGTTTTTTTGTTTTTTCTATTTTTAATCTCTAAATACAAGAATCGAGAACAATTGAAATATAATGGCATCATAAATACATTATTATCTTGTCTTTTCTATTTTGTACTAATAGTTGTTGAATATAATCATAAGTTATTTAACGTCTATGGGAAAATATAATAATAATCGTAACATTAGGTATAATTATTAATATTGAAATTATGGTTATTTATAATTTTATTATTATTTGTCTTGGCACCTAAACATATACGATTATTGAGACTCATTATTATATTCTTTAAATTCATTAGTGCATACTGCATACATCTGATGATTTCAAATCGAATGTATTTTTTCTATGCCAAACTTTTATATGGATCCGCGCGATTAATTTACGTTGAAGTTTATTTTTATACAGTGAATTCGTGTCAACGCTAACTCTAAAAATTTATGAAATTTAAAGTTACTTTTAGTGCTATAATTTTTTTTAAAATAAACAATTAACATATAAATATTCTTTTATTCAATTCAATTCAATTCAATTCTTTATTCATTAATATTTTGTTTTAACATAAAATTTTTGTGAGATACAATTATTGTAATTTTTCAGCAACTGACAATTATTATTTATGAGTTTTTTTTTATTATAGTGATAATTTGAAATTTTTTAAAGGAAAATGAAAAATATTCTTTTAAAATTGCTTCATATAAAGGTTTTTAATCATTCATTTTCCTTTAAAAATTTCACTACAATTAAAATTATATTTCGAAATTAAAAATGTCAGTTGCTGTAAAATTTTAATAATTGTATCTCACAAAAAATATTATGTATGTTAATACGTAAAATTGAGGAATAAAACTGAAATTGAAAGATTCTTTTAAATAAATCCGATCAGTCGATATAGTTAAATAGAGTTAATCGAAATATTTACGTTAACGCAAAATGATTAAAACATAATCAAGAAACGCTATTTTGCTTATTCTTTCAATAAGTTTTATGTATTTATGGATTTTTCTGAAAAAAGATTCATTCTTTAAAACTTTATTGCATTGTATAAAAAAACGAAATGAAAATGTTCAATGTTCATGTTATCAAATCTTAGATCAAATTAGCCGAAATTGAAAAGGTTCAAGAATCGATTTATCTAGCATGTAATTGAAGTTGAAAAATAAAATATAGTCTTAGTGGTAGTTTTTAAAAATGAACAAAAAGTACATTTTAGAAATCTGGCACAAGAAAATTAAATTTTTAAAAAGAAGAATGTATTTTGCGGATTATATGGGAGATTTACTTACAATAATTCTTTATCATGTATGTATTTCGAAATTTGGAGCAATCGCTTAAAAGCAATAATAAAATGCTATAAATCACCTTCACAACTAATAAAACAAATTGAAAACATTAAATGCCTCATTTTAAATATGTAATATAAGTCATTCATCTAAATTGCAACATAAACAACACGAACATCTAATAACTATTAAGTTATTATCAACAGGCACCAATAGATATTTTAATTTTATTGTTTTAGTTTTAATACAAATTTAATTGCATAAATATCGCAATTGTAAAATATACACTTAAAACTATAAATTCCATTTTAATTTTATATAATTAAGTTGTAAAAAGTCAATGTTACGGATACATGAACTAAATAATTGTTATTTTAATTTAAAATAAAAAATATCAAGAAACACCTTGTGGTATGGGGAGCTTTAGGCTGTTAAAAATATTTCTATTTCTATTTGTTTGTATATATATTTGTTGTGTCTGGAAATAATCAAATTTATTAATGATGCTCTTTTCCTTTTGATTTTTATTACTGTGAAATATAGTACATATTTTCTTCTTGTGATCTAAATCTATTTATATATTTGTCAGTATTATGGAACATAATAAATAATAATGGAAAATAATACAATTTCATACTGGGTTTGCAAAAAACATGTTTTAAAAAAATAAGAAAAACATAGTATTTCATTTTTGAAAAAAATCACAAGTTGGTATCGTAATTTTTTTTTTTTACTACTTTTTTTTCTGGATCTCAGAATTGAGTGGTCGGATTTTGATAGTCTACTACTACAAGATGCAGATTTTTTTTTTCATGAAAATACTTGCAGATTGTATACGAAAACTAAAGTCGTGTACCAATCCATTTGCAGCTTGTTTTGTTGTTTGTTTGATCACAATAAAAATTGTTTTTTTTTTTTAAAAAATAAATTGTATTAATTAATTATATAATAAACGGTTCTAAAATTAGCCTTTTACGGGTATTAAATTCCTTTTCTTCTAAACATGTTTACATAGCAATATTATATAAAATTATAAATACAAATTTATCACTAATAACTCTATAACACAAACACAGTAAAGATTAACGTTTTACACAATATAATTGAGCAGAGTATCACTTGTTTGATTTGTTTCAATCATTTCAATTTACATATTAATAATAAGTATAATAATTTTACAATAGTGATGATGCATTAGCGGAACAAAATACTTCTTTTTATATAGAATAATTAGATATAATTTATTATTGAGAAGGTCAAACTATAAATCATCTATTTACATTTAATGAAATAAGTATTTGAAAGGGGAAATACACCAATTTTTTTCTTTTTTTTCATTTGATAATAGAGACGCCCAATTTTTCCCTTACAAAAAAAAAATAATGAAAATAAGAAGAAGAAAGTTCTCGTTTCGAAAATATTGCAAAATATAAGATAAAGACTCAAGAATATTAAAATGGTATATAAATGAATCCAACAAAATTAAAAGTATTTAAAATGATTGAATTGAATTGAATATGTGAGTTTGTGACATAAAATTTACATTATGCAAATATGGAACTATATTTATATTACTAACGTAATAAGTTGCTGTGCCCGAATTATAATGCATGCAAAACGTATTTGAAAAAAGATTAGTTAAATCATTAAAAAGTCACCCACACATTTTTTTTCTTCTAAGTTGTAAATTTATTTAAAAAAATAAAGAATCAAGATAAAAGATAAATATTATAAATAATAGCCAGCGTTATCAACGCTATTTAGCATACGCACATCAGCTACTTTAGTCAGTATAGTTTGTGTGACAAAAATAAAATATTTATATTTATATCTACGACTCGAATGTAAATTACCGTTTATAAATTATTTGAAAAGTATGAAGCTTATATTTTTATATTGTTTTTATTTGAATTCAGTAGACACTTTTTCTTTTTGGCTTAACGTAATAAACCTGATAATTCTTTCACTTCATTTATAGTTATGATTGTAAAATTGGTTTGACTATGTAAAAGATTTATTGTCAGATAATAATTTTTTATATCATTTTTTATTTGACAAAATATATTTATAACTTTAATTTTTTTTCTTTTTTTTTAGAAATTCACGTATAATAAAAAGATTTTTTTTTATTTAAAATGGACTTTGATGTTGTATTGGCGGAAATTGGCGAATTTGGTCGATATCAACAAACAAATTATTTGCTATTGTGTTTGCCCGTATTATTTGGTGCAGCTAATAGTTTATCATATGTCTTTACAGCAGGAATACCAAATTATAGGTAAGTAAACACTAAACATTCTACAATTAAATTATTTAACTGTAATTTAAGATTCAGTTTTTATTTTAATTTATATATGTAGTTCAAAATCAGACTATTTTTCTATTATGTGACGAACATTAGCAAAATTTAGTCTTTGAATATTATTATTAGAACAAATTTACGAATATATAATTGATCCGAATAATAATAGTATGCAAATTCATGTTTTATGATTATTCGTATATTTTGTACATTTTAAAATATCAATATTTTGTTCAGGGCCTCGAAGTGGTTCAACCAGATCCCCTTTACTTCACATGAATATAGCTATCCTATCTATATTTGAAAGAGAATAAAATAATCATAGTACCATAAGAATTCCTGATTTCATTAAAAGCACTAAAAAAAATGATATAATTAAATCATAGCTAAAACGGTTAACTTAATGTACATTAAACCCGGTAATGCTAAAGAAGAAAACGAGTGCGTCGGTAACAGTAGTTTCTTAAGCTAAATGACTACGGTCTTGTGATTTCTACACCTAAATCGCAAATTTCGTGGTAAAGGATAAACTCTTCTCTCATTCAAAGTTTGTATGTTTTATCTCAATTGCTCTCATACATATTTTTTCATGAAATTATCGAGAGTGCATCATATAGAAACTATGTAGTTAACTTTGCCAGGATTTCAGAACGATATGAAAATAACACATCTCCTGATAATATACTTCTAGAATAATCATACTACAAGTACACAGTATAATAGTGTGAACGATGACTTAATAGATTTTATATATGATAAAACATGCAATATATGGGCTCTAAGACACTCCTCTAAAATCGACATTACTTTTCATTCGGGTAATTTTACATTTGGTAGCTCCTCTGTATTCCTACGGGACCCAGTACGAATCCATTCTTTCGAAAAGTCACTTCTCGTCAACGGGATCAATAGTACTACCATAATCAATAATCATGTAATTTAAAATCTAAATGAAATATTTATTATTTAAATGCAGTGCTATCATTTCTGCCTGTAATCAAAACCGAAGAATTGAATTCCGTACGCGAGATAAACTTTAATCTCCAAAAACACTTACGATTAATAAATAATAAACAATAGGAAATTAATTATGATTATAATCACTATGTGGAAAATGTAAGAACAGTGATAACATTTCTGTAAAACTGTTAATACGCATTTGATGAATATATGTATAATATATAGATTTCAGACATATAATTATATAATTGATAATTCTAATATGTATTAAGTACATTGTACTTGTGAAGAAAAATTGATAAGAATTAAATACGCAAAGGCAAGTAAGTACATTTTACATAAACATGAAAGAAGAGATATGTTTGTTTTCGTTTTTTTTTTTTTTAAGCGAATACTATTTCTTTAATACAAAATAATAATGATCTAATTAATTATGTATTTTTTTTTTTCATTACAATAAGATGCGAAATTCCTGAATGTGATAATCTCATAGATCCAAATTATGATGAGGCTTGGGTACATAATGCTGTACCTGGCACAACAGACTCAATTGGTTTATTTACGCCGGAACAATGCTTAAAACATCCATCAACATATTCATCGTCCGTAAATCATACGGAAAATGTAGATTTTGAATGTGGATTGACTAATTCATTTGATAAATTAAAGACCGTTCAATGTGATAAATGGGTTTTTGATAAATTTGAAAAAACAATTGTACAAGAAGTAAGTATTAATTTACTAGTTTAAATAATAAATGTACTTATACGAAATTTGCTGTAGATCAGTTGCACTTTAGTTTAAAAATTGTTAATTTAATTTTCATTGAAATTAAATTAAATTTTTATTTCTGAGACCAAATAGTTTGTAAAATGTGGTGTTAATTTTCCTTATGATATATTAAGTTTCACTGGAGTCGTGGCTTTAGCAGCAAGGCAAAGCATCCAAAAAATGAATTAATAAATTGATAAGCAAAAACATTTTCTAAAGATCACTTTTTTTTGTCATTTCGCCTTCTCAGTGGCTAATAACGTGTAAAGAGAACCAATGGATGCTGGCTTTAATTGGAACAATGCATTTTGCTGGTATCGTTGTAGGATCTGGCGTAGCTGGAGTTTTAGCCGATACGTAATTATTAATTTCAACAAAAAAAATTAATAATAGAACAATATTTTACTACAAAAAGAAATCATATTTATTCTTTTAAAGGTATGGACGTAAAATCATTTTCGTGCTTTCTATATTATTCATGGCAATAACTGGAATTGGTCAAGCCATCTCTAGTACCTACTTGATGTTTGCAATCTTTGCATTTTTAAATGCTGTTGGCACAGCCGGAGTATTTCCATTGGCATTTATTATTGGTAAAAGATAATACAAGTTAAGCAAAATTAAAGATAAAAAGATGGATATGTTTTTTTTCTTCTTTTAAACTAATAGGAGTGGAAATGGTTGGTCCGAAAAAACGTGAAATGTCTGGCATTGTTCTAAACTACTTTTATGCCCTGGGTGAAGCAGCTGTTGGTTTATTAGCTTGGCTGTGTAGAGATTGGGTGACATTGCAATTACTTGTATCAGCACCACCACTTCTATTTGTCATTTATTATTGGTAAAATCGAAATTATATGGAATTTCATTAAATTGTCACAAATAAAATGTTTAATCCTTATTTTCAGGATTGTTCCTGAATCTGTTCGATGGTTATTGGCAAGAAAAGACACAGCAAAAGCTGCTAAAATTATTAAAAAAGCTGCCCGAATTAATGGAATTGTATTATCTGATTACATTGTGCAATCATTTGAACTGAAATCAGACGAGAGTGACAATGTAAAGGAATATTTTATTTCTATGTTGAATTTTCTTTTATTTATTTTCTTTATTTATAGGACACTGAAGTGCTTAAAAAAGTAAATTCAGAAGATGATTCAAAAGACCAGGAGCATCATGAAGTTTTAACCACATTTAAACAATTTATGAATTCAAGAGTTCTGTTTATAAGAGTTTTAGTATTAGTTGTTATATGGTAATGAATGAAAATATATACCTACATTACGGATAAAATATTGTTATAACTAACACAGCAAAATTCATTAACATTTTAGGGCTACAAATGCATTTGTATTTTATGGACTTTCATTGAATGCCACTAGCTTAAGTGGAAATAAATATTTAAACTTTATTTTAGTCTGTTTAGTGGAAATTCCTGGCTACACCATGGCATGGATTGCAATGAATAAAATTGGACGACGCTGGGCATTGGCTGGTTCATTATTGTTATGTGCCGGAACATGCGTTGCTGGTGGCTTTATTCCACAAGGTATATTTTTAATTTTTTATTTGGAAATTCTCAACAATTTAGTTTTATTTTTCTTGTTAGTTAAAATTGATTATTTGAAGTAGAGCTTTTATTTTTAGTTTTTTTATTCTTATTTTGTTTCATTCAGATTGGACATGGGGCGTTGTGATATTATTTTTGGTAGGAAAATTAGGTATAACATCCTCCTTTGCAACCCTTTACGTTCATACAGCTGAAATGCTACCGACTGTAAGACATTTTTTCAAGAGACTTTTTCTGCCTAATTGTGAAACTGATATTAATTTACTTTAATATTATAGATCATTCGAAGTGGTGGAGTTGGTGTGGCATCAACAGTTGCTAGATTTGGAGCTTTGGTCGCTCCTTTTGTTCCTTTACTGAATTATATTTATCGACCACTTCCCTTATTATTGTTTGGTAGTGTTTCATTATTAGCGGGACTAATTGCATTAATTTTACCAGAAACTTTAGGAAATAAATTACCGGATACGGTGAGTGATAATTTATTGATTTAATGCATATGATGAAATATTATTAATTAAATATTTTCTCTATGATAAATAGGCTGAAGAAGCTGAACAAATTGGCAAAACCTATAAAGACACAGAAATGAATATTAATACATATGTACGATAAAATATATGTATTATGTAATGTATATATAGATTTATATTAGAATTTAATGTGATATTTAATACTATTTTTATAGTAATATACTGAATAAACTAATGTAAATTTAACAAAATTGAAAAACTGAAAATAAAAAATTTAAATGAAAAAACAAAAAAAAATTTGTCAATTTTTGCACAAATATAATTAACCAATAAAAACTGGAAAAAGCATAAAATGCACATTGACGATATGTGATATATAATGAGAATTCAAATGTTAAGTAATAAATAAATTTAAAAAAATTAAGTTAAAAAAATGCTATTTATTATAATAATTAGATAATAAAAACAATTCACCTAAATAATGATAAAAAATAAATAAAAATATTATCTGCGCGTATCTGGATTATATTCAAAAAGAAACATCTTTTTATATTATTTTCTTGAATATAATATATAGCGTCGGCTTCATCAATCATATTTACTTATTGATCTGACATTAAAACGTATATTGAGTCATATCGTATAAGCAATCAATAAGTGGGATCACATTGTAACACATATTGACTTTTAACAAATGCCAATACAATTAAGATCTTATAATAAAAAAGTTATTTCCAATAAAACATGGATCAATAAAGAACTTTTATCTATAATATCATAATGGGATAGATATCATAAAATTGCAAAAAAAAATTCTCTGATAGTGAATATATTTGAAAAAAAAGCTGAGGATTTGATAATATCACTTAGAAAGAACTATTTTGAGAAAATTATAAATGATAATGTCACAGAGATAGGCTTAAAATTTGAAATATATTTAATAACATTTTCTACAATCATAACACGATAACAAAGTCATAAAATATCAATGAAATTAAAGATTCCATGGGCAATATATACATACGAGTACATATAATGATCCAACAACTAAAGCTAACACTTTTAATAAGCATTTTTTAAGTGTTGGTAACAATCTTGCACGTGAATTATTAAACAAATATAATAAAAGACCAAAATTGCACACATTAAAATATAGTTTAGTATATTTCACTAAAAAAACGAACTTAAACCAAGTTGAAATACTGCTACTAATTATATACCATAATTTATGCTTCTTGTTTTTAATTCACTTAATATGCATATTTTTTTTATTTCTTCTGAGGGAATTACAGTTTACTTAACCCTATATTAAACCCCTTGACTGCCAATAATTAACTGCCATCAAAATTATAATAATAAGTACATAATATAGATTTAAAAAAAAAAAAAAAAACAGAATGACTCAAAAGTTGTCAATCACATTTCTAAAATCCGTTTTTTTTCTTATTGTAGAAATATTCAAGAAACTAAATTTAATTCAGTATAAAATAGTATAACTTACGGCGTGGCGTTACTTTCTCTATTATATATTTTAATATTTAAAAAATAAAAACCCCTAAAATCTTATCAAATTTATTGAGTTAAATTTGAATTTAATTTTCAGAAGTAACTAATCGAATTTCAAGAACGTATGAAAAAATATTGAGTAAACTTAGGTTGTACCTATTTTGTAAAATTTCAAAGCTGGACGTCTAATAACACTCGTAGACAATTTCGAGAAAATTAAACTGAAAACATTTAATTAGATGAAAATCAGTTGCGCTAGATTTTCAATCAATATATTATTATAAAATATATCGATATTTATAATTTGAAAATCAAAGAAATATTAGACACAATTTCCAACAGCATTTTGAAGCATAAATAATAAAATATAATCTTGGATAGAATATTAAAATAATTTTGAGAATAAAATCGGAACAATTGTTTGTGCTGAAAATAATTGAAGTAGAATTATTTGATTTATCTACTAAAACAAATGCTACCTCGGATATAAAAAAAAAAAATTATATAATAATAACAATATAAATCTACACAATGCTTAAAATGTATGAACGTCATTGTTGTTCCCTGACTAGTGACTACCTTAAACACCGTGTATCATATAATAATTATTTGCTTGAATTATATACAAATACAACATAAAAGTATTTTTATATCTATAACTCTGACTTAAACATATTACAAATATGATGTAAATATATTAAATTTAGTACACACGATCAAGATCATTTAAATCGGCTACTAGTCGGTGTGTTCTGTACAAATCCTATACAAACATTCACATCGTATTAATTCTAAATGCTTTAGTTGTGCTTAGGTGGTTTAATCTTGCATTGCCCATAGAGAATAGTTAATTAAACTAATTTTAAATAATTAAAACACAGAATCGAGATCGAAATCTGCATAGGTAGATACTGAATTTTCTGACTTCAAACAATTTTTAATGTATATAAAACAGTGATAAACACCTAATATTGAATTGTTTTCATCTGTTACATATTCATTTCAATTTCATTGTCCACTTAAACTATATTACATAACTGCTAGACACTATAGTTTAGATTTAAAATTGACCAAAAGTAATAATAATAATAAACGAAAAAAAAAATGATTCGTGCGAATTAAGTTTGTCAAAAAAAAACCTTGTTTGTAATAAATGTGAAAAAGTTCTTCCTTAAAATAAATAATTGATACTTATAAGTTGTGCGAATTACAAACGAAATGATTATTTTTAATTTGACCTTGTTTCATATTTTGCTCTCAATTTAATTCAATTATTTGTTTAATTTATAAAAATATTGTGTACCGAATTAACTAGTTACATATTTTAGGTAACCACTTCTTAAATACCTATATTAAGAATATTCTTATAATAGAATGATATTTCGTACGGTTTGCATATTTGTGATTAAGATTATTTTATTTTTAGTTTTACTTAACAAATAAAATTAATAGACCAATTTTTTTTTTTCTGTGTATAATAAATTCGGAAATAGTCACATTTTCTACAACATTAGTTTTCATTGATATGCAAATTTAAATTTTATTAAATATAATATTTAATGCAATTTATCCAATAGTGTACTGACATAAAATTATTATCATAGTCGCTCTCTCTTTAATTCAATGAATGAATATTTATCTTCTACAAACTTTCAGACCAAATAATTTTATTGAAATTTTATAAGGTAATAACTTGAACGAAATATTATTTTCGGCGGAAAGATGTCTGGTTCTGCATTAGCTGTTAGCACTGGCTTCATGAGTGCCTGTTGTGCTTTAGCTGCAATTGGCCGGAGTGTTGTCGCTCGAACAGTAAAACCAGGATTAGTTCAGGAACTTTTCTATGAAGCAATTGCATCAGCTGAATTATGTGCCTGTTGTTTTGAATTGATAATTGGTGAGTTTTTTCCCCCCGATATTATTCAATTATATATGCATAATACGATGAGTAATTATTTTTAAATATATTTTTTGTTTGTTTTTAATCAGTAAATTAGTTACTGATATTGACATTTATAGCTATAGTTAGTTATTAGATTAGTTTTTTTTGCCTTTTTTCTGTCAGCAGTAAGATCAGTATATTAATCGAGGACATCATGACAAATATTACGTAATAGGTAGGTATTTTATGCTATTAAATTTGCCTGCTAAATTCTATCTTATTGAGCAGCGTACACATATAGCTTAACATATTCACCACATTTTGTTTTTTTTTTTATCAAAGTTTTAGGTCACAGCAACCAAACTCAAGTTTTCATTGCGAACATCTATTCCCTTTTCATATGCCATTAATCGTCTTCGAACAACGATTATGAGTTATATAAGAGTATATTTTGGGTAATTTAAGTTTATATTCAAAATTGTTGGTTCTTTTTCTTTGACACTTAACTTACCGTAACTAATTTATTCTAAAGTAACTCTGAATCGTTGCTGGAACACGCTTATTCCGTTTATCATTTACCATTTTCCTTCTTTTTTTTCACTTCTATATGTCAGCTTTAGTAAAGTTTATATCAAAAAACAAACTGCTGCATTTTGAATGAATCGATATCCAAAAATTAAAAAAAAAAATAATTTTCTTTATAGTTGCTGATAATTTTGGAGTTGCAACATATGCCATATTTTTATTTTTATTAACAATATGGTGGTCAAGAGTATGGGCTGATGCATCTGCATGTCCATATACTCATATGGAAGATATGTTAGAAGGCAAAACATCTCCACGAGTGGTTGCATTGAAAACATGGGCACAAATAATGGGTGGTTGTTGTATTTATCGCTTTGTACAAATATTTTGGTGGTTTGAGATTGCCGCAACCCATGAAGGGCGTGCATTCGAAGATTGTACAGCCGATTTGCAAGTAATTTATTAATTTTATGCTAATTTTATAACAGGTTATATCACGGCGAAAATCTGAAAATTGCTTTTAGGTGATTATGGTTATAATTATTCATTAAAAAAGTAATGAAAAAATTTCGCTCCTGTTCAGGTGAATTGAAATTTAAAAAAAAAAAATCGGATGTCTATATCATAACGAATATATATCGATTACTTTCATCGAATCTGTATAGAGTAAAGATTTTATAGTTTCTATACTGCATGGTTGGTACGAGAAGTCAGAGCCCTGTTGACTATTGGTTAACCAATTACTATAGATTAAAAGCCTAAGTTAACTATTCGCACAGGATATTTTCCCTTTTTACGTTAATTGACGCATATACATTTTCGCATTATTACAAATTCAACAGATTTTCGTCGCGACACGACCTATAAGTATATTAAATTTAAAAAAAACTGAAATGTGAATGCACATGAAAAAAAAAACATTGTGTTAAAATAAAAATACAGGTTAATCCATATTTGGGAGCATTCATTGAAGGTATTGCCACATTACTATGTCGTCTTGCATCGCGTGCACTTAATGAATTAGGTCCAAAACATGCATCAATTGTTGATTCATTCGTAGGAACAAGTCTTGTTGTTGCTGGTAAATATGCAAAATAAAATATTATAAATATGAACAAAGCGAACCTCAAAAAAAGCGTATACTTTTAATTATTTTATGTTTTCAGCGTTTAATTACTCTGGTGGTTATTTTAATCCAGTATTAGCAACGGCTCTGAAATGGGGTTGTACCGGACATACAAATATTGAGCACATAATTGTTTATTGGTTAGGTGCTTGTATTGGTGCCGTTGCCTCTGTACCATTATTTAAGATAGATGCAATTAGAAAATTACTTATTGGTGAAGATAAAATTGATAAAGTCAAAGATCAATAGCTTGTAATGTTTTACATAAATTAATTAATTAACTTTTAGTTAAATTATTTTTATTCATTATTTAATATAAAAGTTCTTTATATATTATTTGAGATTTTTAAAAGATATCAAATATTTGCGGTATATATATAATTTTCCAAAAAATTATAAACTTTAACTATTGTATTTTAAATTTTTTTTTTAATTCTCATTCAAATAAAAAGAAAATTGTCCAAAATGATAAAACTATTGTTAAGTTTTAATAATTGTTCCAAGGTTAACTAAAGAAAGATATAAATATTTAGACTTAAATTACAATATATGTCCAATGTTTCAGTTTCTTTTATTGAACCTGATGTATCAACCTGCAACAAACTGTATATACTTTTACCACTTATTAACTTTCTTTCAGGTTTCCTCTTACATAATAATTTTAAAGTATCTCAGAGGCGTTCTACCATCAAAGGCGTTTTTTTTTTTTTACTCAATTCCAAGAAGTTTTGATGAAAAAAAAGACGAAGATCTAAAAAGAGAATATATCAAAAATCGGTATTTTGGGTAATTTAGTTTAAAAAATAGATCTTTTTTTTTCTTTTTCTAAAAAAAAAAAAATGTGCACTATCTTTCATCTATGTATAACTAGAATATGAATTTATATATATACCACCAACATAATATGCTAAGAATAAAATGTTAAAGCAAAAGGAATATTATGTTTATGTGCATTGTGCTAATAATTTTATATATATGAAGTTATGAACATAAAATTACATTATGGCCCGTATAATTTTGAATGAATAAGCGGTAAACTGTAGGTAAACATATTAATGAAAAAAGATGTATGTGATGTATGATTATATATTATTATCAAAGGTGGTCTAAATTAGTTTTATTTTATTTATTTTTTTCGTGTGCGGTACATGAATTTGGAATTTTTGTTATTAAATAATTTTTAATTGGTCATATGGTAGGTATATTCGATGTAGACAAAATATAAATTGTGTGACGGTAACTTAAAAAAGAATAAAATAAATTTTATTGTAAATATAGGTCATACGACTACACAATAAATTGATTTTTTTAATTTTTATTGTAAAATGTAGTGTTTAAATAATAATAATAAAAATTAAATATGAATAATATTTACGATGCTAGTTTTAATCTGCTAAAGGGTAATCATTTAATTAAGTAATTACATTTGCATAACCTGCGATAAATAAATTCTTTGATTTTTCTTTTACACTATGTGCGCGCGTGTGGTCTCAACTATATAAGTACAAAAAAACTCAATTTTAAATTTATTTCACTTATCGAGATAATTTTTTATCTGGCTTGAAATTAGAAACAATAAATTTAAAATTCTTGGTAATAGAATAAAGGTGCGTGTTATGTCTGAAAAATTCAAATTCCTACGTGTGTTGCTCACGCATATGTATTTGTTTTTTTTTTTTTTTCACACCAATTTCACATTTCATCTACCTACAACTACACTATATCTACAATTCTTAATAAAATAAAAGTCGTGTACCAATCCATTGACAGATTGTTAATTTTTTTTTTTTTTTAAAATAGGTTCTGCTGACAAACTTGAAGATTTAGGAAGGGACACTAAAATCTCTATTTCACAAAACTTACAATTCTAAAATTCGGTCTTACAAGTCCAAATATCTCTCAAATCAATCTACCACGTGTGTTGTATCTTTGAATTTTATAGATACAAAAGCATTTTTAGATGTGACGCACCTGAAACGACTATATTTAATGTTTTGGTCCGAATTTTTTAAATCTTAGCCACCGCGCGTTGAAATTGTAATTTTGAGTGTTTGTGTTTTTTCAGCTTCTAAAAGTTCTATAAATTTTAAAATTATTTATGAAACTTCAAAACTTTTTATTTTCATTCGCAGGATTAAATTCTGAAACGTTTTTATGTGGAAGTCAGTTCGGTCAAGTCCTTAGATCTTGAGATATACGGGTTCAAAGTCGAAAATCGATGATTTTTTCAAAATTTTATCTTTTTTACATCTTTTAAGCCTCATAACTTTTGAATGGGTTAACAAAACTTCAATTTTAAATTTAATTTCAAAATAAATAAATAAACAAAAAATACAAGCTCAATGAGTTCTTTTATGAAATAAAACCAAAATTTTGAAAAAATCATCGATTCTTGACTTTTTTTTTATACTTTATTCCCGAATATTTATCTCAATATTTAGAAGATTTTCCGGGTTGATATCTATAGAAAAAGTTCGGACCAAAACATTAAATATAGTCGTTTCAGGTGCAGTCGCATCTAAAAATGCTTTTGGAGCTAGAAAATTCGAAACTTTTGGAACTCTCATACAAAAAACGAACCACCGTAATATCTAATCAATAAGAAACTCTACAAATATTTATATGGCAATTCCGATTCTTTCTTAATCAAGCAAGAAGTGCTAAGTGAATTTGACACTGATGAAGATGAAAACTCTAAAATTAGTTATGGAGATAATAATACATTGCTTATCGAAATAGAAGAAAGCACTTGCGATTAAAATGACGATTATGAACCTGAAACGTTTCAGAAAGGATACAAAATATATATTTTTTTATTACGATAAATAAAAGTTATATTTAAAATTCTATTCATAACACAAAAACCCGTAGTAGCCCACCTAGCAATCAGCTGTAAACTATGGCTGAAGTCCGTCATAAAATAGGATTTTAGCGTCAAAATACAAATATTGTCTCCAAATGTCGTCAGTACAACGACAACAATTTAAGATATAAAATAGTTTTATTTATTTTATTTCTACTACTTATGTTAATTAAAATATTAGATTATCCATTTTTATTTTTTAGGAAAAATTCTAGTCTGCATAAGGCAATTCCAATAAATTTGCTATTAATTATTAACTTATATATCATTTATTCATTTTTGTGTTACAATTTTACTTATCAGTTATAATGTATTTAGTATATAATTATAAGTATTTAATAATTAAATTATGCACGTTTTGTTAAGTTTATAGATCTATATCTAATACAATATTTTTTTTTAACTATTTTATTAACAAAAGTGATTATTGCAAATTCATAGATTCATTAAAATGTATAGATCGATTGTATGAAAACTTTTTCCACTACGAACGCTGTCAAGCGCTTATTGCAATTTCACAACTATTTGTATGGTGATGAGTAGTTTTTTTAAAATTAAAATTAAATTATAAAATAGTTAATAATTAAATTATACACGTTCTGTTAAGTTTACAGATCTACTATTTAGATGGGTTTCATGAAACCCATGCTTTGAAACCCGAGGTTTCATCAAGTTTAAACGAGTTGAAGATTATCAAAAGCTTGGATTACCCGCGAATCATAGGTATACGAGTTGAAGCTTACCGCCCTAAGTATTATAAAAAAGCTTGCGTCAAAACAGATGAAATCAAAATGAGAATGTCATCGATATGTAATTAAGTGATTTTAATTTATTTTAGTTTGTTGAATTACTATATTTTATTGAAATTTTATTGAAATTTTATTGAAATTTTAAAGGAAAAACCTTTATGTATTTGTTAAAAAAATTATATAGCACCACTTGAAAAATAGAAAAAAACGAAAACTTAGAGAAAAATAAAATCAACGATTTAAAAATATAATAGGTATGATACATTATAGGTATAACTAATTTTTACATATTTGTATTTATTCACATTTTTGGTATTGAGTCCAAGTCCCATCACATTTTATCAGAGGGCCCAGGCTCAACTTATGCAAGACTTCTTATCAAGTCATATGATAAATTTCTACATCTTTCTAAGAAATTTAATACCTGGATATCCGGTGACTTCATGAAGTCTGATAGTGGAGAATCTAATGGGAAGCTTATTTATTAGTTTCAAGTTTTTGTTTTGAACTATTTGGAGTTTTTTCATGTGTGTCAATGCTGCATGTTGCCGTCTGATAATTGCTTTGTAGATGTTTTGCTGTGACAGTTTTGATTTTCTTGCTAGTATTGAATATACTCGTAAAATGCTTTAACGCATTTTGTTGCTTTCTCGCATGTTATTTCTAGCTGTACATCATAATTCAATTATCTATCCAGCGTGATTCCGAGATACTTGACAGTGTTCTTTTGGGTGATTTATTGATTGGAAATTTGATTGCTTGTGTTTTGGCGCGCACCTTTATTCTCCATTTCTTGAAATATTTATGGAAAGCCTTCAGCGGCCCATTGTAGCTCAGAATGCGTAGTATTATATGCAAATTAGTCTATGAATACTCAACATTATTTAAATATATTACATGATAAACAATTTATGTACCTAACGTATCGTTGGAAATGTGTATACATTAGTTTAACTATTAAACATATTTCGGTGTTCTGAATATGTTTCGCTCACCTCTATAGGTTATATACTTATCGAGATGTGATATTTTCTGAGAAACCGACCACTGAAATATTCATTCCTTAACTTACATAACATTTCATCATACAAAAGGAAAAAAGAAGTAAATAAAAATAATAATATGAAAGCAAAATAAGGAAAACATAAGATAAAAGTTTTTTTTTTAAGTTAATATAATCACAACGACCTGCGGTATCATAAAAAAATAAAAAAAAATAAACCAGGCACATACGCATGCTATGTGTGAACAAATAAATGAGCAGACAAACAGAAACATCTTCCCATCCTATGGTTCATCTACAAATACCTAAAAATTAAAGAAATGAAGGACTAGAATGGAATGCGTTAACTATCAATGGGTACCTATATAATTTATAAAGGACCTACCTACGTACGTTTCTTTATGTTATTGGTAAATGAATGTTAACTCTAAGTATTTGGATTTTGTTGATCTTGACCTCCTGTTGGCATATATTCGGAATGTTTATGGGTTTATGCTTATTATTAAAGTGCCGGCGTTTAGCTCTTATTTTTTCTTTTTCTTATTTTTTTTTTAAAGATAATTCAACTCAAAAGCAAACAAGGCTCCCTCATCAAGCATTTTATATTTGATTTTTTGGTAGAGGTATGAGCTTCTTAGCGTTAGTGTTGGAATTTGTAAAAAAAAAGACTATTTTATTATGCAATTATGTTAATTTTAGTTCTTCACAAGCCGTGAATAACACGTAGATTTTTAAAATGATAATAAATGTTCTGTATTTTTACCAGACAATATTCGTTGTTTCATTTAATGGCTAGGATAAAAAAGCAGTCAAATACATAAATAGCTATATTTTTATAACACCCCTTATTGCCAAGAAAAAGAATTTAAAAATTTAAACTAAAGTCTCATTTTCATTATTATGAAGCAACTTGATATAACCTAAATATTTTTTTTAAATAAATTAACAAATAACAAATATGTTCGACATTTATTTTTGAAAAAAATGAATGAATATAAACAATTTTACAACAATCTACAATCAGATTGCAGTGAATATGTTATAGGTATATTGTGTGCACTTATCTCTCTGTATTCTTTTATATCTTTTGTTCGCATAATATTCTATGGCTTGTTCTTGCGTGTTATATATTATTAAATGCGTTAATAACTCGTCATATGTCTATAAATATATATATTTATATATATATATATATATATATATTAGAGTGGCCCTTATTATTTGGAGATTTTGAAATTCTTTTACTTAAATGACTAGCTCAGTGAAAAATGAACCAAATATCATCATCGATGGCTTCCTAGACGCATAATAAAATACTTTAAAACTCTCCGTTTTCCCCCCAAAATTGCTTCAAAGTAATAAAACGCTTCAACAAACTTGCGCACCAGTTTCAACGCTTCCAAAAAAAAAGTACAGAAGTTAGCTTTAAGGATATACGAAAAAAAGTAAGAACTAGCACCAGCTCAATTTCGATTGCTCAATTCCTCAATTTCGATTGCAAAGTAAGCACTCTAAATTTTGCAATCGAAATTGAGCAATTGCATTTCCACAGGGTTATAAAGAATTTTATTACGCGTCTAGCAAGCCATCGATGATGATATTTGATCCATTTTTCACTGAGCTAGAGTCATTTAAGTAAAAGAACATCAAAATCTCCAAATAATAAGGGTCACTCTAATATATATGTATATATAAATGCATACAATGAAGATGATAATGATGATGAAGCCTGTATTGTACTCCACATGCAAGTTTATATTTCATGCGCATTTTTTTTTTCACAGGAATTTGTCCTCAACGCATTCGCCAGTATAAATTAATAGCTTCCCCAAGTAGCAGTCGAAATTAGTCTTAATTAGTGTTGATGGTCGTTATAAAGAAGTCAATACGATGTTTGTAGGACGTTAGTAAAGTCACAACTGTATTGTGTCTAAAGGTCTACTACACTATTTAAGACCCACAGTATATTATAGTCTAAAATATTAGGCTTGTGACAAAATGCGATGCGTGAGTGACTCGTATCGTAAGCTCGACTCATTTATGAGAAATACTCATAAAATTAGAATTTGGGTTCAGATGTGTGGACGTTGCTTATCAACTAATAAACCGTGCACAGCATAGTTTATGTTTTTTGACACTACAACAACAAAATACATTGCTTTGCCCACAGGATAAGCGGTACCTGGCGGATTTTTTCAACACGAAAAGAATGGTTTATAGTCGATTGTACGACTTGCCTGTGCTACTTGGGTCGTTATATTTAAATATATTCCTTTAAAAGGTAATGTATTGTAGAATAGTTTTGGCTTAGTAATGTGCACTAAATTGTAAATAGAAATTATAAACAATCATAAAATAACGCCAAGTAAATAAATATATTATTTGTGTTTGTATTTGATGCAGACATCCAGGGCTGTCGAGAGGGAGGGGGGAAGGGTGGTAATTCCCCCGGGCCCAGGTTTTTAAGAAACAAATTCTGCGAAATTTTGAAAAAAATCAAGTACTGGTTTCGCTAGTTTTTTTTTTTTGACAAAAATGTGCCAATCCGTTGTTAACTTGTTTTCGTAAAAATATAAAATCAGATTTTTGAAAGAAAACATTTAAAATGTAAAATTAATTGAAATTTGAAATTGACGTATGGATTTTTTTTTTAATTTAACGCCGTTATTTGAACGTGGTACCGGTAACATGTGTAGCGCTACGAATCTACGATCAATGTATTTGTGTAAAGCGAAAAAAATGTCTAACGGAAGAAGATGAAACCCGCATGCAAATTAATCAATTTTGATTTTTTTTCATTTTATGTATATAGGCTCATGACTTTTCAATCTAGGGCCCAAATTTTCTCTCGACAGCTCTGCAGACATCACGATCAGCCTAAAAGCTCATCTCGATCGACCTTAAAAATATTCAATTAAATTAAATTGAGCATTATGAATCCTATATATAATTATATATATATATAATTATTATTGTTTCTTTAATTTCTTTAAGAATGCAAGATATTGCCAAAATTCTAAAGAGAATCATCAGAATCACTTAAATCTGTTTAAACTTGCCTTGGATATCTTTTTGACCAATATTTACCATATTTCTTATATATACATATTATGATTACTAGATTACTAGAAGGAAAGTAATTAAATTATAAATAGAATACAACAAAAAAAATCTGTTATTTTCAATTGAATGAATGTGAATATTTTTTTCAACAGCAAATTATCGGTTTCCTGTTTTTTTTTTTTTTTTGTGAATTGTGGCATATTAGTTAAGTTAATCAGTGCATTTATGAAATACGATACTCAAAAATAACCATGTGTGGGTTTTTTTTTATTGTTGAACAACGATACGAGTTCTAATAAAAATTTACGAATATTTTACAAATAAATATATAAATACATTAGTTGTTTAAATGCCATTTATTTTTAAAATTGTTACAATGAAACGTGGAAGTTATGTAAATGTTGAAGTGAGTAAAAACAGATTAACAATTAACATACAATAATGTTTCCTTATAATTGTTTCAAGTGCTATTTCGATGACTTAAGAAAATTTCATATAATATGATGCAAATTGCCTTTATATTAATAATAAATTTTAAATTGTGCTTTTCTTTTTTCAAAAGGCATTTTTTGGAAGGAAAGTGCTAAGCAATTTCACCTTGTTTTGGTAATTTCGTAGAGGATTAGACTTAATCCAGATGACATTCAATTATATAGCAGTATGATTCATATTATAAACATATTTTTTATAATAAAAAATTAAAAGCAAATGTCTAATAGTATCGATGACATAAACTTACTATTGTTGAATTTAATTTATATATTGTTTAAGAAATTATGAATCATGTATTAAAACTTAAACGAAAATTAGTTTGGTGCGTCAAAAACGAAAATATAAACAAAAAATTGTACATCTGAAGAAAATTTACCACCTACTACTATATTAGGCAATGTGTATAATAAATGTATACTTTTTGGTCCAAATAGTTATAAACAATATAATTTAAGTTCAATAAAAATATGCTTTTATGATTCTTCAGTTTCACATTTTTTTAACTTTTACAAATCGAATAAATTTTTCAGTAAACATAATAAATATTTATAGAATTAGTAAATTTCATTCGAATTTGACTTATAGCAAATAAACTCATCTTAAATCTTAAATTCATAAAATAATAAACATTCATATCTTTATAATATTTTCAAGATTACAAGCTCTATTTTATTTAGTTTAGTCACGTTAACCCTAACCATAAAATATACCTCATCTTTCATATATACTCCTTTCTATGGCTATGTATAAGATATATTATGCCTTGTGGATCCTAATCTGTTTCTTTCTCACATCTAAACATTGTACATCATTAATATTAATGCTTTTTTACGCACATTACATACTTACCAGCACAACAAGTTATAATACCTTTCTGGTATATATATAATTTTTTATTCTTATATTTGTTTTTATACCTGTTCGCCGCAGAGTAAAATATTTGAGATTATTTCAAATTTATGTGCCATAATTTTTTGTTTTTTTTTTTTTGTTTGGAATGTTTATACAAGTGTAAATAAGTAATGTTCAATAATTGTTAGCCCTTTTTCCCTAAATCTGGTAAAATATGAGTACAAACAATTTATTTAAGAACATTATAATATTAACTTATTATTCGTAATAAATTAAATTATTATTATTACATATTAATAATTATTATTTTTATTAATTTTTATTAGGAAATAAAAAATTTAATACAAATCTATCTATTATTCGATAATTCAATAATCCGATAATCGATCATTTTGCCACTCAAAAAAGGCCACTAAAATGCATACATAGTTTTGCATTAACGGATCCTTAAAATTCTATATGCATTATACGTTATATGCTATACGTATACATACCTATAGTCTATTCAGAATAAACTGGCGAACTGCCATTATGTAGGGCTGGTAAATTTAACAAAGTACCGTTCATCCTC
>JAABKK020001233.1:0-30053 GCA_011634745.2 Catotricha subobsoleta
TTTTCTTAACCAATCAGAACGCGTAATTCAAATTTAAAATATAAAATCGTTCGCCAGTTTATTCTGAATAGACTATAACTATTTGTTGTGCAGGTTAAATATATATATTTTCTATCTTTTTATTTATATAGTAAATCGAATGAATTAAAATCAAAATAGTAAATAGTTTATGAATTTGGTGAAAATAAATAATTGAAAAATAACTGGGACCTGCCCCAAAATATTGCCTAGTAGTAGTTAACATTTATTTATATATAATATTTATATATATTTATAGTTCTAATTTATTATTCATTTTTTATCTTTTATTTCATTCACATTTTAAATTGGTACTTTTTTTAAAACACATAATATGCAAATATATTTAGTATATTATTGAATTATTCTGAATACATATTTGATCGTTTGCTTGTTTTTTTTTTTAATCTTAGTTTACTGCTATGAAAGAAATGATTAAATGGTCAGAATTCGTTAGAATGAGAAAAGCCAAAAATGTTTTTTTTCCTTCTTCTGTTTATATTAATTTCTATACACCTTCGAAGAAAGAAAAAAAAATAATTATCATAGCTTTAATTATGTTTGTTAATTTATGGGTAAAGGTCGATTTATGTTTGACATTTTTTATTTTTTTGAACTATAATTATTATTGTGCAAATTTGAAATGTTTGGTTAAATTTCACTACAACTATATAGTTATATATAAAATCTGTTTAATGAGTGATATTATTCCAAGAAGGAATTTAAAAAAAAAAAAATGTTACTTTTAGTTTTATGGGCATAAGTACTTATTTTTTAGGTAGTTATTACGCGGTCTCTACCAAAAACGATTACTTTTAAAGTAATTTTTGGTAATATTTATGGTAATAATTACTTTTAAGTAATGCCTTCTTTCTTTTTTTGCAATATTAGCGAGTAATTACTTTAAGATAATATTAGCTACGTAGCTATTACCATCAAAACTACTATAGAGTTTATATTACCATTAAGTAGTATGGCTAGTAAATATAACAGTAAGAATTACCTAAAGAGGTAGACTACTTACTATAAACTATTTTTTTTTCCAATTTACGACATATTTATTAGATTAGATTAGGATTACATGATGAATCAAAAAAAAAAAAAATGATATATGATTTTAAATTAATTAATTATTTATTTAGACCAAATTACTGCATACAATTTCAAAAATAAAATATATTTTCCCATTTTAGAATATTTACAAAAATCTGATAAATCAAACTATAGGATGTGTTACGTCGAGTACATTATTTTTTAAAAGTGCGTTTTATTATATTTAGATTTATAAATCTTTACATTTATCAATAAAAAAAAAATCCCCTCATTAAAATTAAGTATATATCCAGACGTAATAACGTTATATATTCATTATAATCCTTTGTCGCCATATTAACATTAATGTTTAAGTAACTTCGTAGCAGGACTTGGAAAACCTTTATTGTAAAAATAGAGGTTCTTAATTTTTTACTGATTCTATGAAGTGCGATCACTTCAGTATCCTTGTTATTGTCTATTAAGAGGGGTTAAAACAATATTTTAGAATCCAAGCAACCAAGCATACAATGCTTTTTAGATTGAATTATCGCTAAAGAATCGAAATATGGACCTTTTATTTTCGGAACCTTTATTTTTGCGGTTCTTTGGCGATAATTCAATCTAAAAAGCATTATATGCTTGGGTGCTTGGATTCGAAATAATTGTTCTAACCCCTTTTAATAGACAATAACGATACTGAAGTGATCGCACTTTATAGAATCAGCAAAAAAAAAAAAAAAAAAGAACCTCTATTATTAAAATAAAGGTTTTCCAAGGCCTGCTTAGTAGTATAATGATTACAATTATAAGTTAGCATTACCAAAAAGTAGAAAAAAGCTAAATATTACCAAAAAGGAAACGATAACTTCAAAGTAATATATAGTAAGCGCTACGTAGCCTGGTAGCCACTACGGGTAGATCATGGTAATTATTACCAATAGGTAGCCATTTCTTCCCCATTTTTGGCAGATACTATACGTAACTATAACGTAGCCGTTACTATTAACGATTATTTATTTGTGATTTTTTTTTTTTGTAATCGTTACTCTCCTCTACGTAGCCTCTCAATTTTTACTATATAGCTATTGCCGAGTATAAGAATGTGAATATTTAACCAAAATAACAGTTTTACAGACAGTCCGTTGTATCTTGTTTGACAGGATTTGAAATTTTAGTTTTTTTTTTTTTGCTTTCAAAATCGGTATCAACATGTTTTTGTATTTTATGAAATGTTTTAATGTACGTCTAGTTAATTTCTATATTTATTTAATGAGTGTTTGAAATAATTTTATTATTTATTTATTGTTATACATATTCAAAATACAAATCAAAGCAAAAGTATATTGAATATTTTTAAAGATATTTTAGAGTTTCCGTAGAAGCTAGAGGGTTAAATATAAATACTGGAAATGAGATTGTTTCTATTTATATACGAATTAGGATAATTTTATTCGTGATTTTCAATAGCTAGGAATGCAATGAATGTTGTGAAAATAAATATCAAAATTGCCCAAATAAAAAAAATGAATTAACTATATAAGATTTTAGCTTATTGTCTTAGCTACCCACAAAATACAAGAACTTGAATATGGTTCGTAATCGAATTCACAAACCTTATTATCTAAATGAGAAAATTTATTTTAAAAAAAAGATCAAACATATACCATTTACTATACTTATATATTATATATACATATATTATTTGGACGACGATAAATCATCCATAAATTCGGATATTTTTCCCATAACGTTTGGATATTCTTACCATAAATTCGGATACTTTTCCCATAAATTCGGATATTTTTCCCATAAACTTTGTTACATTCCTCAAGAATGGGAAAAATATCCAAATTTATGGGAAGTAAAATTCGATTTATGAGAAGAATATCCAGAAGTTATGGGAAGAATATCTAAAAGTTATGGGAAAATTATTCGAATTTCTGGAAAAAATATATTTAACCATATTATTTGAACATTCAATAAATTATATAAGTTTACTTTAATTTTATTTTTAATAAATACGAATATATTGAGATTTTGATATTAATATATGTATAACATTGACTGTGGCTAAGAAAAAAAAGTCCAAATGAAAAAAAAAAATACAATAATATTGTTCACTTATTTAATATTAACACTACGTGGACCATCATTTACTAAATTGGATATTGAAAGATATTTTATGCTATTAGTTTATACCTGGCGCTCATAAGATCGTATTATAATATTATATATGTATTATGTTTTTTTTTTTTTTTTATTAATTATTTATTTTATTTATTGAATGAATGATTGTGTGTTTTAGTGTGAATGTTTTTTTTTTTTTTTTGGAATTTTTTAATTTGGTTATTGTATTTTTTTGCTTAATGTGCTTTTAAGACATTTATAAATTTGTAAATGACAATGAATAATAGAACCTCTAATAGGTAATTATATTTATAATAATTGTAGATATATTTATGTATTTATAATTAGTGAATATTTTTAAAGATATAAACATCTAATTAGTATTTATCTTTATTAAATAATTTGCTATTTTTTTTTTTGCAATTTACTTCATTTTTTCATTTTTGTTTTTTTTTTTGATTTAAACAAATCTGCTTTAAATTTTAAATGAATTTAGTATACATTTATGAATTTATACATACAATTATTATCTAAAAATTTTAAATATATTATTTTTATGAATTTAAATCTATTCAAAAATTCAATCACTGTGTGTTATGTTTATATGTGTGTTTGTTTTGAGTCAATCAAATAAAACCGTCAACAATATAAAAATTTAAATTAATTTTTCTCTTTTTTTTTCTTTGTTACTTCTTTATATTGTTGATTCAAGGTTTTTCTATTTTTATTTTTTTTTTGTTTTTTATTTACTTGTTTGTATATAATATTTTTTTGTTTGCACATATGCGAGTTATTACAACACGCCGAGGGGTTTTTGACAGCGCTTTAAAACTTGAGGAAAGTATTTTAAGTTCGACCGGAGAATAGCTGGTACTGTAGATCAGCGCACACAAATTTTGCGGAATACATGAAATGTAAAGAAAATTTTATAAAGATTAGGTAAAACGCGATTCCGTTTTAAACATCAACCATTTAACTAAAAAAAAAAAATAATAATAAATGTTTTTTTTTTTTTAAATAGCTATCCTATTTTAAGCACGTTTTAATAATAATAAATTTAAAAATTTTTTTTTTTAGGAAAAAATTTCAACTACATTTTTATTCAAAATAACACTAAAGACGAAATAAATATTTAAAAAAAAAACATTTTGTAGACTATATTCTATTCTATGTTTATTTTTTTTAATTTTTTTTTTAAATAATTACTATGCTTCTATTTCTACTACTACTAAGTGATCTATCTAAATGGTCACAGGTTTGCCCGATTTTGGATATTTCAATTTTTCAGCATTTTCCAATTATTTCTTTTCTTTTTGTGATTTTCAAACTTTAACAATTTTGAATATGAATTTTTGGTTTTGCATGCGTGAATTTTTTGATTTTTCCTCGAAATATCTTAATCTGCGAATTTAATATCGATGCGGCTTCACTAAAATGAAACCATCATGAAATATTTTTCTTTTCTAGAAAACATGCACAAACTCATTATAGAAAAGTTGGAAATTTTACGATCTGGTATAAAACTTGCCATAGAAATGTAATTTCAGGAAAAAATATGAAAACAGGTTTTCTTAAGCTGCTACTATTTAAAAAAAAAAAAAAACAAAAACATTTCATTATTATAGTCTAGTCTAGAGTCAAACTTATACAAAATTATGTAATATATTTTCGAAATTTAACTTATTTTTTCATGCAACTTTCAAATCAAAAATTATAATCTATGACTTTTTCGTGTATGCATCACTGAACGCATCACTGAACGGATTTTGTAAATCAATTAGATAAAAAAGAAATCTTGAAAAAACAATAATATATTTCAAAACATTTTGAACGTTTGAAGAAAATACATCCATTTTTGTATTAGATAAATGACCGGAAAAAGGTGAGTTTGTAGTAAAAAAAAAATGGAAAAAGACTTTATTTGAAATCAATATTTTTAACAAAGCAATTCTGAAAGTTCACGGATTTTACTTTCCTATATTTTTGTAGTGCTACATGCTTTGCCTTCTCCAAAACTATTACGTGTAACATTAAATGTTAAAAAAAATTATTATGTATATGCCTTGGGTTGGTTGTCCATGGCTCAATTAGTAATACACATGAAAGAAAAATAAAAAAAATAAAAACTGTAAAGAATTCTTGTTTATGTGCTAATTGGGTTGGAGATGAAAAATCGCACTGGAAATAAATGAAGTACATACGAAATAATAAATGGTGTTGTTTCTCATTAGCTATTGAAATATCACATTTAAGATCACGTGATGGCTCAATAGTTAATTAGAAGCAATACGTTTATTTACGTTTGTATCTGATATATTTCCAACGCAAGTTTCCGGTCTCATATGTGAAACAAGTGAAAAACTATTTTAATTCTCTGTTTTACAAAAAAATTAATAAGTAAATAAATAAACTTTTAAGTAAAATTAATTAGCTTGTTAATAAAACTGATATATTACGAAAAATAATGTGGAAAAATCGCTCTTATACTCATAAATAAACAAAGTTTAAATACAAAAACAAAAGCATTAATACTTTTGAATGCATATACAGCATACACATACGTAAACATAATCTTTAATTTAAAAATTGCCAAGATTTGATAAAATTCAAGAATAATAATTATGAAATATTTGCTTTCACAAAATAATTCAACTTTATTACAAAGTTCCAATCAGCAGATGAAGATTTCTATTCAAAAAATTCAGGCATACAAAAAATGTGCGGCACTTAAAATATAGATAATTTTTCTCTTCATTTTATATTCAATTCAAAATATACGATTGCATATATAAATAAAATTAAAAATCAAATTAAAATGATATGAAGCTATTTATCATTGAATACAAAACATTAATAAAAAGCAAATTGAAATAATTATATATATAAAAAAAAAAGAAGAAAACATTCTATTGCGTTTATCACTATTCTATTTCTATATTCTAGTCTATTCTAAATAAAATATCTAGAGACAATCTAGAATTGGTATTTATAATTTAATTATTGCATATTTATATTTGATGCGAATATGGATACAACAAGCTGATTACACGGACCTCAAGCAATAATTAGTTTTACAAAAACATATAATAAAAATAATGACAACTAAATTATTTATTTTTATTCGCTTTTAATTTAATAATGAAAATAATCGTTATAGCGGAAGAGTGTAAATGAAATTATCTTCATTTGTGTTTAAAATAAAAATGTGTAATAAATTTAATTTATTTTATATTTTATTTGTTTAAAAAAAAAAAAAATCAAATAGTTGCATCTATTACATTTAATTTCAAAAATAATCGAAAATACTAGAAAATACTAGAAAACTATGGTGCCTTTTATACGCTAATTACATGTATCAATGGTGCTGAAAATATGTTGTCAAGGCTCCGGATCTGTCACGTTACGCTCACACGCATATTGTAGCCAATATCTTGATAAAAAAAAAAAAAACATGAAATCCTAATATTTTTCTGATCGCACAATATGAAGTTTCCAAGGGCCAACATTTTGTACCTACAAAGATTGTTTTTTGTATCTCTGAAGGTTTTGGAGCTATAAACGTTTAAAACCTCCAAACTCAGTTCGTAAATTTTGTAACGTGACTAGACACTTTCAAACGCTTAACTATAGCACCGAAACCATCAGAGATACAAAAAAAAACTTTGTATGAACGAAATGTAGCCCTTGCGGATTTGTGCTTGATCAGAAAATTATTAGGATTTTTTGTTTTTTATTTTCAAAATATTGTTCAAAATATGCGTGTGAGTGTAATGTGACATATCGGAGTCTTGACCATATAAATATATATTTTTCTTTTTTATATTACGTTTTATAATAAATCTATATTTGGTAAAATTTTATTAAAATATAATTAGAATGACATTATATACTCGTTAAAATTCATCATATTTTCGAAAGCTGAACTTTACAATTTACCGTCATTGTGAAATAGATCTTTTCTCTGGAGTCATTTTTATAAATCCAAAAGTTCATCCGAACTTTCTATGTATATGAAAGATGATCGATTTCATTAAACCGGTTTAATAATGCAATTTCTGTCATGAGAAAAATTATATTGCAGTTGTGATTGGTTGTAATACCAGCTGTTCCAGTGTTGAGTTTTTTTTATTTTACTTGAAATTTTTATCAACAGCATAGTTAACAACTGTTCTTGCAATTTGGCGTTTCAGGACATTCAAAGTAAGAAAAACGAAGAAAAAAAAATAAATAAATCGGAAATATGTTACTGTGTACTGTGATTTCGCTAAAGTCACATGTTTTATTATTTCAAATAAATAAAAAATCATTGCAATGAGAGGCTCTATCCAGCAATCGACCAAAAAAAAAGGACATTAGATTATTTATAGAGTTTAGAGGTCATATTGAAAATGGGATTTCTATACTTTTATTCAACAAACAATTTAATAACTTTAAATTAATTGCTTTTTAATCGCTTTTTATTGGTTATCTGAAAAATGACGCTTGAAGTAACTATAGAGCTAAATTTTTGATAATTTTATGTTTATTTTTCTTAATGACTTAACATTAAAAAAATGTCCATCACGACACATTTTAAATTTTTATTCGAATTACATTCGAGAAATTATCTAAATTCTTTGTGAAATTTACTTCAAATCTAAATTATAAATATCACACTGAAAGGTGATTTCTATGAAAATTTAACATTAAAATGTTTTAATTCTAAAAAGCCTTAAGAGAAATATAGAAAAACTTTGTACTAGTTATATAATAATTAATGTTAGCAAAAAAAAGAAAAGAAGAGAAAAATGTAAAAAAGAACAAAAAAATTAATTGATAATCAATTATAATTATAAAATTTTACTAAAACCATGCATTATTATTAACTATTTTAATGTCTAAATAATATTTAGGTTTTTTTTTTTTTTTGATATTAATTAAAGAAATAAAAATATGTTTAATTTTTATTTCTCCCTTTTTTTTTTTTTTTTGATTAGCAATTTGTCACTATGTAAAAAGCGCTTAAAAGGCGATGATAAAAATATTTATATAGAAATAGTTATCATATAGAGGCATATACATGAAATTATATATTTATAAAATAAATACTATATAAATATAAATATGGCTTAACTAATGATATGAGTGTCAGTCAATCAATGATTATTTTAATACATATTATTTTTATTTATGTCAATAATAATAATAATTCAATTTTTGTTTTTCTTTTTTTTTTTAGATAGTAATAATAGTTAATAGTGTGATTAATAAATTATATTTTAAATGAATTTGCATTGCTTGTGAAAATAAATGGCTTGGGCAGACATCGGGGTCGCTCATATATTATTTACAATTATTTTATTATTACTTAAATTAATTCACACACAAACTTATAAATTAAGTTAAGTGTACTTTCAATTAAATCGCAGAATTTAAAAATAATAAATATGAAATATAAAAATATGAAAAAAAAACATTAAAAAAAATGATAAACAAGAAAAAGCACACAGTTTTCTTTCAACTGTTAAATTGTTGAATTGGCAAGAGAAAACCCTAGTGAACAAAAAAAATTGTAATACCCTGGAATGGTATAAAATTTATGTCATGAGATATTGGAACATTCATAACATAAGTTATACCTGAATATAGTATTAAAAAATTCATACCACATCTATAACATAATTATGGTATGAACGTTCCAATATACCATTTTATGGTATGAATTTCATACGAATGCAGGGTATGACAAAAAAAAATTTACATGAAAAAAAAATGCTTTTTTTATGAAATTTATTTAATAGCCATATCACACATACTAATATGATAGTAATTGCTATCATATCTCTTCGTAATTTGTAGAAGGATTGATAAATAACGAAACATGTTTTCAATTCAATACAATTACGAACATTATTTTTAAGATAACTGGCCTTTACTCTCTCCTAAATAATTGGAAAGATATAATAGTAATTTCTATCGATAATGATATCTATCATGTTTGATACTGCTATAAAATTTAATTAAAATAAATAGAAGATTAAATGCATTTTCGTACATTCGGATGATAAAACAATTTTTTCATTCATTTTTGTCATTTAAGTACTAAAAGAACGTACTGTAGAAGGACATTTCCACGGTATTGTTTTTTTTTTAAATTTCATACTTAAACTTTGAAAAATCATATCTCAGGTATTAGTAGACAGATTACCTAATTTTTTTTATTTGCTGAAAGATACAAATGTGTACTTTTATTCTTGTTTACTGGATTGACTACCTAGAATTAACTCTGGTCACTAGCGGTAATGAAAGCACCCCATGTTTGGTTTTTTTCTGTGCGTGACGCTTTTCTCGAAAAAGAAGGGGGTTACCCCTCATACTATATTTTCGTCTGAAAGCCCTAAGCAAGCTAATCATATCCTGAGCGAATTTTGTTGGAATTCAGTAAATTGAGATAATTTGAGAAGATTGGGGATATTTGGGAAAATCTTAAAGTTCATCCTGACCAATTAGCAGCAAATCTTTGACGAAGGAAGGAAAATACAGAAGGAACGCTATTGCTATTCACTGCCTTAAGGTAATCTGAGAAAATCTGGGATAATTGGTAAATTCTTGAAGTTTATCTTGCTCAATTACCCGCGAATCTGTGAGGAAAAAAAGTGAGATAAAGGTGGAGCTCTGTTGCTATTCACTGAATTAAGGTTATTTGAGAAGATTTGGGATATTTGGAAAATTCTCGAAGTTCATTCTGACAACCCGCGAATATGTGAGGAAAAAAGTGAGATACAAGAAGAACTCCGTTGCTATTCACACAATTAAAATTATTTGAGAAGATTTACACATTTGTATCTTTCAGCAAATAAAAAAAATTAGGCAATCTGTCTACTAATACCTGAGATATGATTTTTCAAAGTTTAAGTTCATGAAATCGATGTTAAAAAGCAAAAAACACATTTTTCATTTTTGAGGAGCAATTATCTAGACCCAAGAATAGAAAATCTATATAAACTGTTAATAAGCGGTATCTTTTAGCTTTCCAAAGAGCCCTCAAACATCAAATTCCACGTTCGAGATTAAAAAAAAAAAAAAATACCGTGGAAATGTTCAAAATGAGTAAAGCATATATGTAAGTTAGAATAGTGATATTGAAGCACAGAAAGCAATTATTATGATTTGTTTTTTTTCTTTTTCATTAATTTATATTAAAAGTATGTTTAATAGTTTTACTTTGAATATATAGAGTTTTATGGTTAAGACAATATTACAAAAGCTTTATGCTATGAAATAAATTTAATTTAAGTGCATATTTTATGACTTTTCAATTTGCCCATTATTAATGATGATAGATGTTAACATACTTAGAAACAAATACAAGATTTAAAGCCTGAAAATAAAACAGAAAATTGCGCGAAGTTTGAATATCCAAAAAATTAATAAAACATACTATATAGGACTATAGGTATTAGGTATAGTCTATTCGGAATAAGCTTGCAAACTGTCATTTCCAAAGTACCGTATATACCCGCGACATTTGAATTTGAATAACGAATTGAATTGTGATTGGTCAAGGATTTGTTGTTGTTGTTGTTGTTGTTACTTTTTGACATTTCATGTAAAATATTTCTCTCGACCAATCACAATGCGTTATTCAAATTCAAATGTCGCGTGTTTACGGTACTTTGGAAATGGCAGTTTTCAAGCTTACTCCAAATAGACTATAGTTATATTTCTGAAAAATTATTAACTAATGCACACTATAATCTTCAACTATAAGATATTTTTGCAAATTAATGTGTATCTCTATGCATAAACTATATATTTTTATGTACCGATTATTTTTTATTTTTTATTATAGTTGAAATAGTGATAACCTGATATTAAATACTATATATTTTTTTATCTTTATCGAAACCGTTAGATCACAATATGCTTGTAATAGCTAAATAATCACATTAAAATGTATTTAAAAAAAAAAAATTTAAATGTTGAAATACTAAAAGTTGATAAAGGGAAGAGATCTAAATTAAAATGATATTTTCCGTATTCGTTATTTTTTTTTTTTTTGTTATTCTGGTTTTCATTACGGTTAAGACGTGTCTTTTATATATCGCCTATCTAGCTATCTGGACTAGATTTATTATTATATACATCGCTGGTGTTTCTCTATTCATTTTAAAATTAATACACCCCTTAGTGAGCGTTCATCAATTTAACTCTCACATTTAAATTATTCAAACATAAAGTAAATTTGAATTTTCTTTTTTTCGATAAAACAAATGAAAAAAAAATAAATGAAAAAAAAAAAGAAGAAAAATATTCTTTTGAATACATTTCTTTTTGTGAATACCAATTATATCTGGTCTTATTATTTTCTTAGGCAGAACAAAAAAAAAAATAATTCTTTTACTTACATCGAGCCGCGATGGAATTTCATATATAAATATCCCAGTTAACAATTTTTTTTTTTATATCGACACGAATACGCGTTTAATATTTTATTTATACTTTGTTTTATATTTAAAAAGAATAAAAAAAAAATATTATATATAGTATTAAATATATAATTACATTCATTAGGTATAAGTAAAATATCTATTTTGACCAGTATATTTAAATGTTTATATACCTTTTATAATTTACGATATAAACTATAAATATTTCTGATATATATTAAATATATAAAAAAAATATATTATTATGTGGACGACGATAAATCATCCATAAATTCGGATATTTTTCCCATAAATCGGATATGTTAACCATAAATTTTGGATATTTTTCCCATAAATCGGATATTTATCCCATTTTTGATGAATGGAACAAATTTTATGGGAAAAATATCCGAATTTATGGGACGAATATCCGAATTATGGGCAACATATCCGAATTTATGGAAATAATATCTGAATTTATGGGAACAATATATTTAACTATATTTTGTTAGCTGGGTATAAATATGTTTATGTATGTATAAGTATATATTGTATATATAATGTATATGAACAATTTATAACTATAATTCTATTGTGTGTAAAACGAAATATAATATGCCGTATCCTGTCTTTGCTTAATTTTGTTGTCTGCTTATGTGTTTTCTAGGCATTAATTATAAGTTAAATAATTTGCTCACAATGCATAAGAAAGATGTGAGATTTTAATTTTCGTTTCATTTATTGTTGCTAGTGTTGAGTAATTTAATTGTTTTAATTGTCACGAATGTCTCGTTACCGTGCTTTATTATATAATTTCTTTTTCATTTTTTTTTTTTTATTTAATTTTATTTTCACTTAAGTACTTATTATGCTTTTTATTATAATTAGTATTAGCTATTTTAACTTACAAATGAGAGAACTATAGAATATATTTTATATGATTGAAATATTACATAAAAGCTTCTATAATGAAACATTTATTGACATAGATTCTATAGCGATTAACTCTAAATTTAATATTTTCTTAGTTTTCTAATATATATTATATATAGCCTATTTTTGTGCTTTTGTAAGACGCACAATTATGTTTTGTTACAATTTTACACGCTGTTTACATATGTTGTGTTGATAGAATTATTGATTTTATTATTCATTATGGCGTCAGTTTATCATCAATAGATATAAATTAGAGCTTATACCTTCTATATGCGTTTGGCGGTCCCATTATAGTTTTTTGAACTTATACAAAACAAAAGAAAAGAAAAAAAAACTGTTGAATAAGGAAAATCAATGAAGTTGGGAAAAAAATGTACTTGAAGAATATTTACAAAAAAAAAAAAAAAAATTTTAAGTGAAAAATAACTATGTACAGCGATACTTAAATAGAACTTCTATAATTTAAGGAATGATTAAGCCTGAGACGGGTAATCATTTTATATTAGCATAGATACCGAACCGATAATATCGTTGATAATTTTTCAATATAATTTTAAGTTAGTGATGATTTCAACATAATTCTGGGAAAATCATAATCTATAATTATAAGATATATATACTATTTTAATGCATTCAAATGTCATCTTCATATTGAAAATAAATATAATAAAAGAAAAACTTGTGGAAAATGATGAAAACTTTTAAAATTATAAATAAAGGAGAAAAAAATAATTCAAATTATATTATAAAAAACTTTTCACTTTATAAAAAAAAAAAAAAATAAAAAAAATCGTGTTCTACTTTTTTAGTAAGTACCTAACCTGTAACTCATAAAAAGAGAAATTCATTAACTGAGAAAATTTCATTAACTTAATACAAGATAAACATCTCATTCTGATGCAAACGTAAACTTTTATTATTACAAATGATACAAGAAACCTTAGTTGTCATTTAAATTTATAGAAAAGTTTATGTTTGCATCACAGTTAAGGATATATTTTTCGTTAATTCAGTTTTAGAGCATCGTATATATGTCGTCAAATGGTCGAATATATATAGTCTATACGATAGTCTAAAAGTGGATCGACACGATACCCCTCATGATATTTTTAAAATTGGAAAGGGACCACGAGCCGAACATCACAAAAAGTAGCATCGATAGCATCGGTTTAATTTTCGATGTCCGCTTGTCTCAAAGGCTTGATATTTAATGCTTAAGTACTACGTATATATATCATATATACCTATATGTAATTTATGATAAATACATTTTTATTTATTTATTTTTTTAACATTTTTTTTTTTTTTTAATAATATTTCTGAATAGAATTCATGATGTTACTTTCGAAGAATTAATTAACAAAATGTGAATATAAAAGTTTATAACAAAAATTATAATAGTTTCCGGTTTCCATGTCACCAGTTTTCACGCGGTACCTACTAATTTAGAATTTATTCAAGAAATATTTTTTTAATTCAACACAGTTTGGAAACAGTTTTAAACAGAAATTTTATGATTTATCAAAAATAATTTATATATTTTAATTTTAAAATCATTTTTATTAAACATAATTAACTATACAGGGTGTCCCAGAATAAATAGCCCAAACTTCTGGGGCATATTCCTGGGGTTATTCTAAGTCGAAAATATACATTTTTTTTTCGAATTCGGAGTATTTTCGGAGTTACAACCAATTAAAGTCAGATTAGGACATATTTTAAATTTCTCACAATTTCTACAAATCGTAATAAATCTCAACGTTTGTGGGCACGTTGCAAAGGTTATTAAATATGCTAAATAAAATATTAAATTTTTGTCTAAAGTGCATAATTTTCGAATTATAATTGAATTAAAAATGCATAGCATTATTTCATATTTTATTTAGCTTATTTAATAACCTTTCTACCGAGTCTACCAACATTGAGATTGGTTACGATTTGTAGAAGTTGTGAGCGTTTCAAAATATGTCCTAATCTGACTTCAATTGGCTGTAACTCCGAGAATACTCCAAATTCGGAAATAAAATATTTTATATTTTGGACTTAGAATAACCCCAGGAACATGCCCCAGGGCTATTCATTCTGGGACACCCTGTATATATTTACTATTAATATAAGTAGAGAGGTGTGAAATATTTTTCAATACATGAAATTTCAAATAAAGAATACTTTTTTTATTGAAAATATGAATAAGAAATATAGTATTTGTATCAAGTAAAACTGGTAAAATGAAAAAAAAAAAACAACAAGTTTTTTATTTTTATTTGTTTAAAGAATTGACCAAAGTCATAAAAAAATATGTAAAATAGCATCTTATAGACGCACAGACGAATATCAACAGCTTCTTCTGTAACTAAAAGTATAAATTGAAAGAATTTAAACGGAGGGGGTTTCCTCAGCCTAATTTGTCAATAATCTTCAAATTTAACTAGGCCCCCGTTAATATTATTTTGAAATTATATTAAACGACATTTACCAATATATTGTATAATGTATACTAAATGTAAATGTATCAGGAGGCGGACTGGCTATATATAAGCTATCCGGTACGGGTAAGGCTTTTAATTTTTGACGATTCTTCTTCTTTTTTTTTTTTTGGAATAGAAATAAATTGTTTTTTATTATAAAATTTATTCATTATTTATAAGACAAAATCGCAATTTGTTTTGAGAGCACGCACAAGCTGCATAATTTCTTGAAATTTCGAAGAAATAAAATTGCGGGCATCCGAAAACTTTGTCATACGAATATAAATTAGAGATTTTAATTCCAATATTATACGGGTTATAGTCGAAGGCTTTTATTTCGAAGTGAGTTCCGCCCCCTGTAATGTAATTCAAAATGCGTATATTATAATATTGTATAGCTCGTACGTAGTACACTCTCTCTCTATCTCTTGAACACTTTGTTTTTTTTTTTTTAAACGTATTTATATAAACTATTTGCAAGTTAAAACGATAACGCATATTAAAGTCTATAATATTTTAATTATATTATTAATAATATGATTTAAAAATAAATTACTTTCTCAATTTACTAAATATTAGTAAGTATTTCAGATTTTTACTTTAAAATTTGATAATTTTACATATTAACAAATAATCATTATGAAAATTTTGAAATTTCCAAATTATTGTTAATGTTTTAATGGTTTACTATTATTTATTATTTATTATTTATTATTATTTTTAGGTAGCTGAAAACATTTTGATTTGTTTTTTTTTTCTTTTTTTGTATATTGGGATGCAATACAACCACATAGCCTACAGATTATTATTATTATTATTATTAATTATTTATATATAAGTACATTCGGAAATATTTTATCTACACTAAATTCGAGTAGTTATGCTTGATGATAAGTATTTGCATTTTTTTACAGAAATTTATGTTTATGGAAATCATTTTTTTTTTTAAATTTATGGTATGAACTTTAAAATGATTCTTATTACGAAGATGTTATAGGGTCTAGGTATCAGAAATTATATACATATTAATATAATGTTTAACGTGTGTGATTTAAAATTACATTTGATGGGCGGAAAAGTGCGTTTTAATGATATTTTACAATTAATTAATTTTAATTTTTTGAGTAAATTTTATCTATGAACATTTCTTATTATTTAGAGTTTGTATGTATACCATTTTTTCTAGAGATTTGATTTTTCGTCATTTTTTATTATTTGTTTTTTTTTCTTTCGTGGTTATAGGAGATTGAAATATAATATATTCAATAGAGTTTACAGGAATTTTAGATCGTCTGTGTCTGTGTCTGTGTCTGTGTGTGTGTCTGTGTGTATGTAGTAAGTTTATCACCTTATTTAATATCACGGTAAAAATAACAAAAGGGAATAAATAAAAATTAAATTAAAATTAAAAGTTAAAAAAAACGAAGAAAAATTGTTCGACCTCTACCCAGGCCATTTTTGTTTTGAAATAAATAAAGTTTTTTGTATCAATTAATTAATGCGTTCACAATTTTGCATTAGTAAAATAACCGGGAACACTATTATATGTAATATTAATATATTATTACATATAACATTTTCTATATATAATTCTGTTAAATTCTGATTAAGATAATTTTCAATATTCGATTGTTTTGCTTTATGCTTTTTTATACGTAAACTTTAACGAATTATATATTATTTATTTATTTTCATTTAAATGTATTTGCTTACTTTGCTTTCTTTGCTTTTTTTTTTTTTTTTTGCTATTACTTATAATTTAATTATAGTTTATAATTAAATTAATTATTTTTTTGTCAGTTACTAAATGTAATATTGAGTGACGGACACTTTCGCACGTAGTTAAATCGACCGGCGGTGCTGGCATTAACATTGCCATTGCTATTGCCATTGCCATTGTATGCGTGATGTATTGGACTCCCGGTACCAGAACCGGAAGTAAGTTGTCTTACCATGCCCGAACCCAATTGCTGCAGCAATCCACTTCCACTGCCTAATGGACCAGATGATAAGCATGTGGATGGCCGTCGTGAACGAATCGATTGCATACTGGATGATAATAGAAATGGTACACTGCTTGATGTATTCGGCATTGAACCACCCTAAATGTGTAAAAAAAAAAGAGAAAAAGAGAAGAAAAAAAACATAATATTAACATTTTTAAAATATTAATTCGTTTAAAATAAAACACAAATTTTTGCAGAAAAATACAAAGCAATTTCGCATTTAAAAAAAAGTTAGGGAAATTTTTAAAAGCAATTTGTCAGATTACAGAGTTGTGTATGTAAGTAAAAAGTATATCTTACATTTTTGAAAAAAAAAAACAATAAGAAAATTTATTTATTTTTTTATTTGGTGTTTCAGCATGATTTTTATTATTTTTTTTTGTGATGCAAAAAGAAAAAAAAAATCATTCAAAGCATTATGGTTTCTGTTGTTGTTGTTGTTGTTGTTTTTTTTTTTTTTTGCCATAATAAGGTAAGTATATAGGTACTTATTTATTAGAAAATAAAAGAAAGTTTCTTAAAAAAAAGAGAAAAAAAAAGAAAGTAATTATCTAGTAAGAATTAATTTTCTGCTTTCATATAATTAGAATATTTTCATATAATTTCGTCATGCTTGTAATAATATGATTGGATACATTTGCAACCCAGTAAATAAACATTTAGCTGGAGCTTTAGATTAAATAAAGTTTAGTTGATTAATATAGAAAAAATAAATAAATAGTGATTATATTTATGTCGTAATTGCTTAGTTAGTCAATTATTTTTTTTCGCAAATTCAAATTAACTTTACTGCATATATAATATATATTAAAGTTTTCGTATAGTATATATTCGAACAATTACCAATTTATTCACACATATATTATGAAATGATATATTTTATGATTATAAATACACACTGTATTTAGGACGGCGATAAATCATCCATAAATTCGGATATTTTCCCATAAATTCGGATATTTTCCCCATAACTTTTGGATATATTTCCCATAAAGTTTGGATATTTTTCCCATAAATCGGATATTTATCCCATTTTTTTGGTATGTAACAAAGTTTATGGGAAAAATATCGAAATTATGGGAGAAATTTTCGATTTATGGGAAAAATATTTGATTTATGGTAAAGAATATCCGAATTTATGGGAACAATATATTTAACGCTGTATTTAATGCAATTATTATTATTGCATTGTGTGTGTGTTAGAAAAGGATTATGAATCTATGAAATGCCTTCTTAATTAAATGTCTACATAATATCAAATGCATCATACCAAAGAATTTTACATTGTGTATATAGAAGCGCGATTGATTTTTTTCGTTTTTCTTTTTAAATCGTTAACAAAAGAATTTTAATTGGTTTATTTTTCTAATTATTTCGGATTACATGGTTTGATTCTTTTGGCAATGATGAATTTAATATTATTATTATTATTAATTGAACTATATTTACAATAAATTTATCAAACAAACATCAAAACGAAATAATTATGTTTACATGACAATTTTAAATTCGAAAAATATAATGAAACGATTAATTGAAAACAGTAAAGTACATCAAATTTGAAATGAACTAATAATTTAAATGATAATTAAGACATCACACCGTTTATTTTTTATTTTCTTTTTTTTTTTCATCACTTTTTTCTTATTAGTTTTAGTACTCACGATCATGCTCCGTGCAAGCTGCGAGAGATAGAAAAAAGCTCTTTCAAATTGCATTTTCAACAAAATGTTTCATATGAATGATAATTAGTATAAATGGTTATTTATTTATATAAAATTAATGTAAAATTATATATTTATAATATTTTGTTTAACATAAAAATGACATAATTTTTTTTTTTCTTTGCTCAAACCAAACAACAAAAATATAGTGACGCAACATTTATAAACGATATATTATGGAATTTATGGAATATAAACAGAATTGAAAATAATGATGTTGTATTTATTAGAGTGGTTCGCTTTTATGTATAGGAAACACAAAGAGTATTCATGCAAAGTTTTAAATTTACAAATGTGTAAAAGTTTATAACGTTGTATAGTTTATTAAGTCAATTTGAATGAACGCTTTTTTTTACGTGTTATTTGAGTGTTGATTAAAATCTATACGTTTATAAGACCTTTAATATATACTATCGTTAATTGTTTTACGTCTGGTAAATCGAAAATTTCATACAATTTCCCTAGCGGAATTTAGTATAATAATTTTGTATACCATGGAACGTCGTTTGTGGAACAATTTGTATACTTATTGAATACCTACATCTTCCAAGGTATTTTTTTTGTATGCCTATACCCTCAAAGGTATTCTTTTTTTTGAAAAATATACATTGCTAGCTGAAAAGCTTGCATATGGTATACTTTATATACCATATAAGGTATATTTTTTTTTTTTACAAAAAAGTATACTTTGGAAAGTATACACTTGTTTCAAAGTCGACCTTCCATGATGTACAAAAATTAAAGGTTTGTTGTAGGGTTTACATATCGTGGTAATTTTTACAAAAATATGACGTTTACACCGTTACCAACGTTTACTACGACTTAACATGAGTATCCTTGCAATATTTTTTTAATTATTAATACATCTAAAAAGCTTAAGTATTCTTTTGCCTTCTAAGAACAATGATTTTAGATAAATGCTTCAATAGGTTTTTCTTTGCTTTTCGCAAGAAACACACTTGAGAAGATTGTTTGTATAAAATCGCAATTTTTGTAGTGATCCCGGGTATAACCAGTATTCAGGCCAAAATGTCAAAAAAATGTTTAAAAATCATAATAGACTGAAAATTATTTAACAAATTTTATTTGTCCAATTTTCTAGAACAAATAATATACTGAAGTTATCGTTCTCTTAAAGTGAAAAAGTATACGGATTTTCACAAAAGAAAACTAAAACAAAAACTTAAGATTTTCACAAAAGAAAATTAAAACAAAAACTGACGATTTTCAGAAAAGAAAAACTTAAGCTTTTAAATCAACTAAAAATATTTTAGGAGCTATAAAAAAAAAAAAATCTAAAGCTGTGAGAAACGAATCACCCTAATATTTATGATTAAAATATTTTCTTTGTTTTTTTACGTATTGCAAAAGAAAGAAATGAAAATAATATAGTTATATATATAAAAAGCCTGATAACATTTTATATATATGGTCCCTTTTTGTATTTGAGAGGATACACATTTTTGTTTGAACATATTGAATTACTATATCCGAATGATCTTTAAATGAAGAAACGGACCTATTTTAATTAAAGGGTATATACACATTTTCTTTCTTTCGCAGTTAATTTCCCATAGTTCATATAATATAGAATAATAATAACAGAAATAGGCTTAAGTAATATAGTATACGATTGCTATACTTATATATATATAGTATAGTAGCAAGCCCTGAGCTTCACAAAAGAATGAAACCTAGATAATATCGATGCTGAATTTGAACGTGCTGAGATACGAAATTGATAAATCATGTCTCATTGTAGAAATCATAAAACACATATTGGTCACCTATTGAATGAAAAAAGAACAAGAACCAAAAACAAGAAAATCCAAACAAAAAAGAAAACGCAAAACAAATGCGAAAACATACAATAATAACAATAAAGGCTTGACATTGTTTTGAGATCAACAATATGTCAATTATGATAACCATATGTAATTTGTAATTACTTTATTATATAAACCGGTTTGAACATATAATATTTCTTGTAAAATAATAATTAATATGATGTTAAAAATAGCAATGGGTAAGAAATATAACATAATTATTAGATTAGACATTATGGTTAAATGGCATATAAGTATATCATATGACGTACATACACACATTCCACAAAATGTCAGAAATCATTTAGGTATTCCCCTTTTAAATATATCTGTGTTATGGGTGGATTTAAATTAAATTTGTTAGCTTTACCGACTGTTTTGTTTCTTTTTTTTTGTTGTTGGTGATTTTTAAATCAAACATTATACATTCTGCCATATTTGGTTAATGTTTGTATATATACTCTTATGGTAAAAAGGATTTAATTATCGTTAATGTGGTTAAAAAAAAAAGAAAAAAGAAGAAGCAGATACAAGTTTGTACTTTGGCATATTTTTTATTGTTCATAATAATTTAATATACTCTTAATTTAATTTAACCTTTTTGGTATTTGCGTGAATAAACTTGGTTTATTTTTTTTTCACTAGAAATCAGCACCGACAGAAGTTTGGGACTTATGAAATTTTTGCGGTTTCAGGTTTATTATTATTATTATTATTTTTTTTATTTAGAGGTGTTAGTTTGCTATGATGAATTATTTCATTTGCACACATTTATGAATTTTAGCCACTGAATAATCTCACGAAATAATAATTTAATTTTCATGTTTTCATTTCAACATCCAAACATCCAAACATAAGCATCGTCACTCACTCATTAGCCAGATTATGATAAAATAAAAATGGAAAGTATGTATACACGATGTATAATATATACATCAATATACAATTATACATATATATAAAGCATATAATATTATACGATTTTATTTTGTAAGCTTAAATACAAAATTTTCTGCTTGAAATATATTTGCGTAGGTACGGAGTTTTTCATTCTGATTTAACATAAACTCTATTCTATGACTAAATTTCTAAAGTATATTTAAGGTACAAATGGAAAATATAGCTTTGCATATATTTATTTAGGTAGAAAACCTCTTTCTGTTATTTATATAGAACATTGCCTTTTAAAAACCATAACCCACACACATAATATTATCATCGATGGAGGAGGCGAGGTAAATCTATAAAAGAAAAACTAACAATATGAATTTATGTATAATTTATAAGATATAGCGTTTATGCCGGGTGTACCAAAAGTCATATAAATCATTTTTCTTTTTCTTTTCTTCTTTCTTCTTTCTTTTCCATTTGAAAACTGATAGAGATTTATAAACACTACTTACAAAATTTATAGGTTTTCTTTTTTATTATTATTATTTTGTTTATGTCTAAGCGCGAGATAGAAGTAATAAAAACAAAAACAAAAACAAATTACTTTAAAGCTCACTTAAATAGTCGTCGATGAAAAATCTGTGGCTATAACTACTTAAATCAAATAATCTTTTAAATTTTATTTAAAAAAAAAAAATACTATGTTTTTAATTCTATTTTATATTTTTTTTTGAATATTCTTTGTGTTGCCTGGAACGGTCACAATTCACAAAAGTATTTTGTAGCAATGTAAATAGCAATTCGTTCTAGAATTTGTTTGTTAATTTGTTTTATAAAAAGATAAAAAGAAATTCAAATATGTTTTTTTTTAAACTATATTTCAAAAAAAAAAAAATATATATATTTTCTATTTAATTATAATACATTTTATAATTTTTTTTTTCTAAATAAAGGATCCTGATGATTATACACGATGAAGAACAAATAGCTAAGGCAAGCTTAAAAATAGAAAGAAATGTTAAAACAATTATAATATTTCCAGAACTCTAATGGAAAATAAGCCTTTGAAATTTTTAATTTTAATGTATTAATTCTTTGCTCAAGAGCTATAATCAATCTATGTTTCAATCGAAAAAACATAGAATAATTCTTTGAAATATGTATTGAAAATTCTTTGACTTTCTAATTTCTTCACAATGATTTTTCACAGATTTTCAAAGAATTATTCTATTTTTCTTTCATTAAAATATAGATTTATTATTTCTTGAGCAAGGAATTTTCAAAGAATTAACACATTAAAACTCTTTGAGAATTGAATCATTGAAATTCCATTGAGAAATCGAAAGATTTTTAATGAATTAATTCTTTTTTTGAAATGCTGCTTTTTCTATGAAAACACAACGTCTAAGCAGTTTGATTTTGTGACGTTTTTTTAAAAAATTACACGGTGACTACTTAAGAGGGCCGCAAAAACTTTCGCGTGCGATGTTGCCAATTTTTTTTATTATTATTTTCACTAACTTGTGTCATTTCAGTCCAGGGTTTGCCGAAATTTTCCATAGATTGGAAAAAACCGGAAAAACCCAGCTGGTTTTCTAACAGTGAACTTTTCTAACTTCTGCTAAAATGGGCTTTTGCAAAATAAATATAAAAACAAAATTAAATTCAATCGAATCTCTTTAAAAACACAAAATAAAACATCTTAAAATATTTATATTTAATATGAGAATGAAGATAGTTTGGATTTTCTTTGCTGTGGATTGTTTTGAAATGATTTATTTTTATTTTAATAATGTTTGTTTTGGAGCTCACCGGAAAAGCCCAATTATTGGAAAAATCCTACTTTTTGGAATAAACCGGTTTATTCCAGGCTTTTCTGAGTAATGTGGTTTTTAGCAAAACCCTGCATTTCACATTGTTTCAATTATTTCAACACAGCCTATAAGTGTCAAAAGAAAATCTGTAAATTGGGCAACGTCGCACAAAAGAGCTTTAATTTTGTTTTCCGGTAATTTTTATGTACTTTTTTATTTTTTTAATTATATCTCGCGTAAATAAAAAAAAATCAAAAATGTAATTCCTCCATACACGAGACACATAAATAAAGAAAATATTGTGCATACATTTTTTTTTTAAAAAAGTTGTTTTGTAGGGAGGAAAATCGGGTACCGCGGGTCGGTTTTAAAACTCAATTATAGCCTATATAAAGTTGAAAATCAAAATCATAATTTCTGCATACGCGAGATAAAAGATGCGTCTTGAAGTTTGCATTTAATTTTTTCCGTCATTTTAAGTCATTTCCGAGAAAAATCAGGTAGCGCAACAGGGTTTTTGGTACATAGCCCTCTTAAAGTTTAAAAAAATAGATTGCGACAGCGAATTATAAGATTATAAGAAATAAAATTCTTTAGAAAAATAAACAAATAATTTGCAAGGAATTAATATTCATTGTAAATTTAAACGAAGAATTTTCAAAGAATTTTAATTCTTTGGAAAATTAAAGAAAAAATTTCCAAAGAATTAAAATTCTTTAGAAAACATTGGCAAAGAATTTTGAACGATTTCTAAAGAATTTCCATAGATTCGTTTTGTTTTCATCAGGGAGGGAAATACAAAAATATTTTCCAATCATAATATTAATTCAAATAGATTAATTTTAATATAATACCCAAAGCCAATACAGAGTACTACATTGTCTTTGATAATACCAATTGACGGTGATTTATGTTTTAACATAATAAATATTGCGTTTCTTGTTTTCATAGTTTTTGGTTCACCTTATTAATTATATATACAAATTTTCTATTATTCATTATAAATCTGTTTCTCTCAATAAACATAATAGGTATATTATTGAATATTCGCGTTGTATATATACTAATATAATTTCTATTCATATAATAAAAGCATCGCTTGTATATGATAAAACTCAACCAAAAATTGAGAAGAAACGTCTACCAGCTTTACGTCGGATACGTTTATCTCCGATAATTATTTATATATAGAAAACCTATAAAGGCTAATATAATAAAACTAATAAAATTATATAAAAAAAAATATATTGACCCCAAAACTGAATGAGAAAATATTATATAGAGAAAATTATATTGAAATATTGATATTTTTAATCAATATACTTAAAAATAGACTAAGCGGGTATTTTTATATAATTTTATAAATTTATAAAATTATAACATGAATGAACAACACAAAATATCCGTTAGATGATGTATTTATAAAATTATATGTATGATTAGTATGAAGTTGAACATTAGGGTGGATTGTATTTCTTTTGTTCAATTTGAAATTATAAATGCTCGGTTGCTTTAAAGTAATTTTTGTACTACGACTAGCTGACGGTTAAGTATTGTGGAAATTTTAACAGTTTTTCCGAAATCCAGTGTCCAGGCCATCGAGCGGGCCCATTACACATCCCCGATTATTTATGTTGTGGGAGTACTGATCGAGTTATCGTCCCAGGTAAATGTCCATCTTGAAACATATGTTGTCTTACGCACTTTTTCTTTTTCAGTACAAAATTTCGAGATATTTCTACTTTTACTCAGAGTTATCTCAAAAAAAGGGGACTATCATTTCAATGGCTTAAATAAATTGAAAAAACCAAATATTTCATCACCACCACAACAATTTGGCGAACCAAACTCACATTTTTTAGCTAGGTCCTCAGTTAAGATAGAAATGGCAAATGAAATTTCTGATATGGTTGTGAAAAACAGTTCGGCTTAAAGTTCATTTATTTCAGTATTGCTAAGTGCTAGTAAATACGAATATATAGTCATTCGCCACCGTTCGTCATCGTTCGTTCAATATTTGATTCAATCATAACTGAAGAACTACCTCTACCTGTAGTCCAAAAATACTTTTAGGCACCCGAGATTTTCATTTTTCATATTTTTGCTCCACCCTAGTGACTATACGTTTGATATTCGATGTTCGTATGTATATCCATTGGTAGCGACAATCCATTCCGATTGCGCATGCGTTTATATTTTTGTATGATTTCGCGGTTATTTTATATTTTATCATGCCATTTTCAAAACATGATTTATTAATATGTACGTTGATTTAATCTGGGTGCAAATATAATATCTATTGCTGGTGATCTTTTTATAATTCATGCATGATTATATATTTTTAATAGCTCAGTTCAGTTAACTCAAATGTTAAAGATTTGTGAATTTAGATCTTTTTCAGCATGATTCGAAAATAAAAATTAAATGACTTTCTTTACACAACAATAAAATCAAAATATTTTCTTCTTTTTTTTCAATCTCCTGCATAAAGAATTCAGAATAATTTATATTTACCTTGATTCACTAAAAACAAAACATAATGCAATAATAATGTAAACTGTGTATTACATATTAACTGATAAATATTCAAAAATATAATTAATCATTTATTTATAAATAATTATAATTATTTATGGTGTATTAAATTCAATAAGAAAATATTTATGGTTTAGCAAATATATAATTAATGCAGAATGCGATATTTGTGATGGGATGATATTAACAACTATTTTATATGTATATAAATTATAGACAATTATCAACATTTACAATATTTCAAACCAAACCAAACCAAACCAAAAACAAACTAAAACAAACCAAACCCAAATAACAGAAATTTCAATTAAAAATGATACATTTAAAAATAAAAGAAAAAATTAAATAAATTAAATTGACTGTTACAACATCCATCTGTTATTTATAAAATATTTTTATGTGATGAATGGTGAGGTGTAGTATGATGTTTGTTTATTGATTGATATAAAATATAAAATAGACAGCACTGGACGGTCACTGTGGTTGCCACAAAATGCAATAAATTATGGTTGCTCCAAATATTTATATATATATAAAATATGTGTGTGCGGTTTTTTTTTTTTTTTTTAATTTTTTTGTTTAATTTTATATTGGGTTTTTGATATATAAGACTTACTACATGGTAGGCAGAAGAAGAAGGCACTGAAAGGCTCGATCCAGAGCCTCCGCGAGCGCTGAAGCCATAGCCCTAAACGGTTACACGTTAAAATAAATCGAGAAAAAATAAATAAATAAATTTAAAAACATAAATTAAGAATTATAATTATTTCCAATAGAAACTTTTCAAAAAAAATAAAAAAATAAAAAAAAAAATTGGTTCTTGTTGTTATTGTTGAGTTGTGTGGGTAGCATTATCTTTATCTCTTTATTTTTATTTTTATTTTTGTATTAAAATGTTTAATTAAAATTATCTACTTTTCTAAAAAATAAATAAAATATTATTATTGCTAATTATTAATTATCTATAAAACTCTAAAAAAATGTTTATGAAATGTGATTTACTAGATTTTACTGAATTTACTTTAAAATCAGTTATTTATACAAAATATAAAAAAAAATTACATAATCGCTAATCGAAATCAAATTAAGTTTACGATATAAAAATGTATATTTAAAAAAAAAAAATTAAAAATAAAACAAAACAATAACAATTGTAACAATTATTTAATTAGTAGTAAACTTTATTTATGTGCAGCAGTTATCACATTTTTAGTTTTAAGTTTCTATATAAATGTATTTTACTCTATAAACTACTTTCTATCAAATTATATATGCCATTTCCATTCAATAAATGAGAGTAATTGAAATTAACTAACGAGAAAACTTTGCCATAATGTTTTGCGAGCATGTAATTTTAAATTGTGACCATAAATTTAGTAACAAACATGAAATGAAATTAACAAAACGGAAATGATTATATCATCAAGATGTATTTATACAGTTTTGTTTTCAATTGAAAAGTTAAATAGGGCATAAGCGCCGGATACATTATATGTACAATTGTACATATTATGGAATTGTACATATTATGGAATTGTAGATTAAAGATGTAAAAGCCATTGTTTGTAACTAAACGTTTAATAGAGCATTCTTTAATTTCATTTTATTGGATTTTTTTCTTTTATTTTATTCATAACAAACTCTGTTTTAAGTTTGTATCACACAATCTAGATATGTTAAAAGAATCATTTAGTTAAAAGTAGAGAATATTTAATTTCCGAGATAAGGAAAATACCTCTTTCTCGCATTATGCTGGTTAGTAACTTATCTAAGCATACGGCGTGCGTTTTAACTAGAAAATATTAACTATATAGATATGTAATTAAATAGTAGGTTTTGATTAGTTAAAGTATCATTCACTACAATTACGCTCATTTCCGCAGCAACAAAGTTATATAAGAGGTGAACAGAAAAGGCACATTAATATTTTGACAACAGGTAAAATATTTATTTTAAAATATAATTGTACACCTCCATTATAATATAAAAATTTTATGATTATTTGAATTTTCATAATTTTTTTTTTTTTTTAATTATCAACGACAATATAACGCGAGTTAATTAAAAAAAATTATTTGGTAATAACTGTATAAAATGAAACTTACTGTTGGTGGTGATAAATTTATTGTGGAGCCACGACGTTCCTGCGGTCCAATACTGCTGTGTCGTCGAATTGGTAAACCACCGCCAGGAGTTCCACCCGGTGATGATGCGCAAGATGGTGCAATACGAATTTTTGGTGTCATCAATGTGTTGTCAGAGAGACGACGATTTGGAAATGCATTTGCAACACGAAGAAAATTGCTGTCAGGTGAAGATGGTGAACCACCAAACCACCAACCGCCAAGCACACCAGAACCTATATACATAATTAGTTTTGGAATATCAAATATGTAAATAATTTTGATTTATATAAATTATAACTATACAAAATTTGGACATGTGAAAAAATGGTCACAAAAACCAAAAAGTACTGAAAAGTGGTATTTTTAAATGTAAAATGAATATAAATCAAACCTGTTGAATTTTTTCTAGCCATATCTTCAGCACTTGATGTTTTCCTCTGATCGATACGTAAATTAGGTATATTAAATGGTGGCACATGCATATTATCGGATGAAAACTGATGTCTCAATGTACGATGTCTTTCGGGCGATGGTATTGATAAATTATCCAATTTCAATTTATTGCGTTGCTGTCGGTCAATATGATCCAGCATTTCCTGTAAAACCTATATCGAAAAAAAAAAACGAAGAGAAGATAAAACATTATATTGCTCCATTCATTGTAAATATAATAATGGCGTGCACAACATTAAACATAATAAAAATAAGAAATGAAAAAAAATGGGTATATAAAAATAACATAAAAAAGTTTATTTTTTATGTTTTTGCCGTGCACAGTTTTTTTTTCCTTACCTCCAGGAGTATCGTAAATTGTTCTAAATTCAATGATGGATTTACAGTTTGTGGTAAAAGTGATGGCATTACCCTAGTTGCCATTATATTCACAGACAGTCCATATTTTTTATCACTCAGCATTATCCGATAAATATCTGTATTTATAGAGAGTAGGAAGTAGAGCAGAAAAAGTTAATAAATTATTCACACACAGAAAAAGATAAGGGAAAAATAAAAAAAGAAAAAAAAAAGCTAACAGCTAACAAAAGCATAAAAAACCTAATTAAATATTGAAATGAATTCTATGGGATGCGAGGCGATGCGAAACACAAAATGAATAATGAAAAGATGCTTCCGATTATTTTTATAAGACAACGCTTTTTGTTTTAATGGCTGGATTGCGATAATGACATGGCTACAAAGTTATAACTTTTTTTCCATTTTTTTTTTGGTTTAAGCAGAAAGCCACCTCGATTTGATTTCAAAAATCAGTACTCGACAGCACCAGAGGTATCTTTTAGTTTAAAAGCGACATAATTTGATAGAAAATCGTAAAATTATGCAAATTCATCGAAATCAAATTTGAAATGGAAATGTTTATTCTTTTTTCTTATTGTATAAGATTTCGAATTGTTTGATATGCAAACCTAAGAAAAAAGTTTACGTATTTTTTATTGCCTTAATTATTTTTAATCCCTAAGAGCCATTCTGTTAAATATTATTTTTATCGTCACCGTATTTATTTATTTTTTTTTTTTTGCATTTTAAATATAATACATATTGAAAACGAATAATTCAAAAATTTCATGATGACATGTTAATTATTATTATCGTTTTTTTTTTTTTTTATCTTTCTTAAATTGGGCACTTAAGCATTCAAGCTAATAAAAATGGAACGTGAGAAACGAAATTAGAATTCCAAATATGAGTTATTTATACGCTTTCACTGTTCGAATCAACATCAGTATAAGCAACGACAAATTAAAGGAATTCGAAAGCTATGCATAATGTTTGATAACTATTGCTGATTTTATTTAGAGATTTTTTTTCGAATTGTACCTTTTACAGATAGCTTAAAATGGCAAAATTAGGTCTGCGATTATAGCATTACAAAAAAAATCATATAATCATATAATCAAGTATTTCAATTAGCATAATAAATATATATGATTTTAAATGAATCTAAAAACCGCTAGGCCGCTAGTATAGTATCTAGAGTAACCATAGTATGGCGGCTATCATGTTTTTACCGTTATTTTTTTTTAAATTTTAATCGGTATAGCGCTCTTTTATTATAATTTATTTTTATTTTTATGTTGGCACTAATTGAGGTAATTTGCTTAAATCGGTAAGATCGATTCTGAA
>JAABKK020001244.1:0-30010 GCA_011634745.2 Catotricha subobsoleta
TATATAATATTTTTCATATTCAGCTTGTAGGGGAAACCCGTAAGCGGTGTAAATAAATAAATAAATAAATAAATAAAATACTCAAATTCTATGATTCCACATCGTATATCTATAATATAATGCATCATAATATATCCCCTTGTTTAAACAAAAAAAAAAGAAATAGAACCTAATGCATATAATTCTCGTAAATCGTGAATATTATTATTTATTAACGTCGAACATAATAGATTAAGTATATGCATAATATAATAATATCTATATATATAACCATTAAAAATGTGGTCGTAATTTTAAACATACCAACATTAACAGGATAGTCCAAGTATTTGTATAGATAATATTTGTGATGATCAATATTGCAATATTGAGCATAATCATTTGGTCAATATTCGAGTTTGTCATTGATATCACCTTTAAAATGTTTATGCCTAACTCGTTTTTATGAGAGGGTTTTTTTTAGAATGAGAAAAAAAAAGAAGAAGTTATTTCTTGCATGTATTGTGTTATTGTAGAAATGCATTAATAAGATGATAAAACTATAAAATAAAATGTTAACAAAGAAGAATGATATTCAAAAAAAAAAACTTATATATTTTAAAAAAGCTATAAGGTAGAGAACGACTATATTATAATAATAATAAGAATAATAATAATAATAATAATAATAATGAACGATGCAATGCATAACAAGATTTTTAAAAAGCATGCATAAACATAAGCCATATAAATAATAAATTGAAGGATTGTCGGGGATCGTGGTGAATGGTGATCAATCATATTATTTGAAACTTGTTTTTTTTTTATTAATAATTTATTCTACTTTTATTTATTTTTTCTTGTGTAGCATCAGGATGACCAGTAGCGTCCGATTCGTCATTATTGAGACTTTTTTTTTGTCTTTCCATGAGTGACAATTATATTCTTCAGAATTTTTGAATAATTTTAGTCATAGAATTCGATTGATCAAGGTCACAACGTTTTATTATAATAATCTGAAGTACATACTGTATATGTATAGTACGAATGCTAGATCAAAACCACCACTGTACACTATGATTTAAACATTGATCATGTTTACGAATAAACAAATTCTTTTAAAGTGTATATGTCTTGATAATCTCTTTTTTTTTAACTAAAATATAAAAAAAAAAAAAAAAAATTGAAGTATCGAGCAGCCTGTACAGTGTACACTGTTCAATGTTGCCCTCATAAATCTCTGCGTATTTTATGTATATGCATCATGCATGCAGATGATTTTCTGTAATCATAATTGATTTTGTATACGCGCATATTTATGTAGATTAATAAATTACGCTTTTATGATCAAAAATGAAAAAGCCAGTTAAAGTTGCAAACCATTGTTTCATATATTGTATTATTTAGGGATATAAATGTAGTGTGTTTTCAAAGAGATACAATATGCATACAATAAGTAATATGTTATTTCAAGTGATAGTTTAGACGAAAAATAGATTTTTCTTTTGAACAGACTAATACATTTTATGTGATCATTATCATAAAATACACGAAAATTATTTGATTAGGAATGAAAATTTCCATATAGCAATTCTACTAACTGTAAAAAAATATAGCCAATTTTAATTTGAATTCATATTACATGTAAATATGTTAAATATCATTTCATGACCCCCCCCCTCATACATACAACAATTTCCAATCATAAGAATTATTTCGATTGCTGCATTATAACTTCTACAAGAGTTGCTGTACTATTTTTTGCATCGCATATAATATCAATATCATGAATGGATCACTCCATACTCAATAGGTTATTGCATCACCATTATAAATTAAATTATAAACAATATTGTATTGCCAGGTTATAAATTAATAAATAAACCGAATTATACGAATAAAACAGACACATTTAAATATTTTATTAAAATATTAATTAAAGTTATCAAAATACATTTATTTATAGATATTGTATTAATTATTGTCATAAATATTTTGTTTATATTCACATTATTTTGCATTAATACACCACATTTAATTAACTGCGTTATTGCGTATCATTGAAATTTTTAAATAATGACTTTGAACCTTTCTTTTGCCATATATCGGGCGTTACACCACGTGAAAATGCAGTAGACAAAATAAGTTAGATGATTTTAGAAGATTGTTTTTTTTTTAAATTTTTTTTTTTTGCGCATCAGACTTTGATATTAAATTCATGACAATTCTGACTTATATATAAAAATTTTGTCGGAAATTTTTACTTGGAAGCAGATAAATAAGTGCTTGAAAATTTGATAAACAGACGATATAATCGATTTATTCTAAGAAAATTCCATTCAATTTTTAAAAAAATCCTCAAAATACGTATATTAGATACGAACTTATATCATAAAGCTCTCCTTATTTATCTTTTTCTATTAGATTTACTCAGAAAGAATCAGCAGACATGTTCAATAAATGAAAAAGTTTTTTTTTTTTTTTTGCTTTCTATATACTTTTGAATGTGTAGGACGTGTAAGTATATCAATAAATAGCGTATTTTTGGGAGTCTTATTTTATTTACAATGTGCATGCATTTATACCTGATGTATTTGAGATAGGTCAAGGATGAAAAATCGATAATAAAACATAAGACGAAGAAAATATGAGAAAACTTTGAAGATTTCTATGGTTGTTTATTTAATAGAAATTTTTAATGGTTTTACATTATTGTTCATTGTGTAGAACCTAACGTGGCATTATTCTCTTTCAATTTAATTTCATGTTTGTTTTAGATTTTTGATGATTTTTGTTATTAAGACTTATAGTTTATTAGTTTCAATTTGATTAAACATAAAAGTACTTTCTAAGTGTAGTGTTAGGAGATTAATTTATTTCAGCATTTATTCGAACAATATTATAACGAGTGTACTTAATCGAATTTATAGAAACTTTCAATCAGAAATATTTAAATTTGTTCAAATATTAATTCGATTCAGTTAAATATGAAGTTATAAGCCATTTTACGTGCAATTGAGAATTTAAGAATTCAGAGATGTGATTAATTTTGATTAAATTTAGCCAACTATGATTTAAATTAATCAATATTATTATTAAGTTTTATTATTATAAATTATTAATAAAATAATAAAAATATGTATATATTTTAAGTGGAAGCTGAAAATGAAAATCAACCGGCATGATAATAATAGCGTTCACAAATTGTATGAAATTAATTATTAATTAAATAATTCAAACAGATCGTGTTAGAAACTTTAATAAAATAGGTAAATTGAGATGTACAATAGGCTGGTGCGAAAAAAAAAATCGAAAATCGATAGGGACTAGGTGTCAAAACATGCGAATGGAGAACAAAAAAAATGTTGGTATATTTATTTTTGGGTTAACTTTAGTTCCCACAAATGCCCAGGGGGTTAAATGGAGACCACTGTTGTGTTTCCGCTTTGGGATCAATAAGTCATTGAAGTTATTTAGTAAGCGCTTTGTGAGGGTTGAACATCTCGTAAATGCCAATTTATTTATTTATTGCATTATATTTTTTTGTTTGGAGTATACGTGTGTTACGCATAATCCATTTAAGCATGCGTTCGTTTGTAACATGGAGATTTTGAAATTAGACATATACATTAAGAAAAAAAAGGATAATTTAACAAAATATTGTCAATGGAGTTAACAGCAAATATGTTAAAACGATGTTATAGTGATTCTCAGAATTGCCCATATGCATATACTAATACTAATTATCTGCATGATATAAATTTTATTTCGCTTAGTGGTAATGAACCATCAACACCGCACCCTGGCAATGCAATATATAAGTCCCATAATAATGAATCAAGTTATAAATAAAAATAGATTTATACTTTTAATCTCTTCATTTGAAGTGTGATGTCTATTAAATTCACTATTTGTCCAGACCATTCCATTTCAATTCTATTCACATTTCCAAATCAAATGAAACAAATATAATATAGAGAGAAAAAAAACAAATATGAAAGAAAAATCTGAGCGCTGCTGTTTTAACATAAAAGTGTTAACTATTTAATATAGGCCATTGGAATGAAACGAGTTAAAAGAACTTAGGTACTTATTAATGCAAATACTCACATACCCCACAATAGTACATAAAACAAATTTCAGTATAAACAGTAGCAGTATAAAGGTGAATCGCATATAGTAAATATACATGATATACCAATGTTCTAAACAATGCCCATTTCATTTTTCCTCATTTTTTATATATTATTCAATATATACACATCGCCAATCACTTTCATGGTCTCAAACTAATACTATTTATTTCTGTATAAAAAGTAAAATAAAATAAGTACCTACTTTTATTTTATAAAGTGTTTTAGATTATTCAGTATGTATTTATACCTTTTCAGTTCTATCGAAACAAATATAATATTATGAAATTGTATATTGCCCAGGGGTCAATCAACGGGGTAAAAAAAAGTTATAGATTGAAAAGACGTACATACATACAATTTATATTCATTGTGGTTAGGTGTGTGCGGTGCGGGTGCGCTAGTTAATGTAGTGTTGTTAAAATAAAATAGAATAAAAGAAAAGCTATATGTACATAGTCTGGTGGTTTTCAAAGAAAAAAAAAATATCATAATTTTCGAATGCATCAAATTTGAATTTGACCTATAATTTGTCTTATATTTCGAATTTAGTCTAAATAGAGGTTATGAACGTTGTATAAGTTTTGGTGGTTAGGGTTTACAATGTCAGTACGAAGGGAAGGATCGATATATTTAATAGCCACATATCGTGCTATCATTACTCGATTAAGGATATTATACTATGCTAAGATAGTTTAATCATAAATCAAATAACTCAAAATAAAGAATGACAGTAATTTTCTAAATTATATGATCGAACTAAAACTTAATATATTGCTTTAACGACCTATATTAATGCGACTTCGTTTTTTCCATTACAATTACATATTATGATATGCTATTTTTTATAATACAGACCGGCTAACTAAATCAGCCTGTTAGAAGTTTACAGAAAATTCTAAAAGAACAACGTACGTTTATTAATGTGATACGTTTAGTCCTGGCTCATACTCTCCTCATTATCTCCTAGGCATAAATACAAGCACCGCTCAAGTAATGTTCATTCAATCGCATTTTATTTTACTGAATTATTCTACAAAACGAATGATAACAAAAAAAAACCAGCAAAGAAAAAAAGCATATTAAAAGAATTTTGGTCTTCTATCTATAAAAATCGTTGAACTCATTTCCTTTTGCCCATATCCTTTCTCATCCATATAATTAATTGCTAAATAAATGTACATATGATTTCAAATATATTATAAAGGTGGTACATTTTATGTGAACTATATTGAGTAGCTCCAGCGAGCAGAGCCACTGACTATTCTTTTCATTCTTCTTTATATTCGTATTGTTTATTACTACAAGCTCAGAGTTTTTCCTTTTTTGTTTTTCTTTTTATAATTCTGTAAATTTTCTTTCTGAAAGTACTTCACCAAAAGAGAAGACAAAAAATGGAAAAATTAAAGCAAAAAATACACTCTTACTCTGAAATAGATTCACCATCACCGATATTACCGTCCGTCCTCGCGACTTTTCGTTTGAATCCTATATTATGTATCTATTCAACTCTCTATATTTTTAAGCTCTTTTATTATAATTTTCTATCATAAAATACATATTGGCAATATTATTATCTCACTCTTATTCATTCTTTTTCTGGATGCTGCGCGCGATTCAATGTAGCCATAGGCTCTATAATACATACTTCGTCTCCTTACTCTCATTATCTCTCTCTCCTTTTCTCTCACCTCTTTATCTTTTTCTCTCTTTCTCTTTCCCTCTCTCTCTCTAGAAATTCACTGCACATTTTATTTATATAGAAATCGAGTAAAGGTTTAGTTCTTTTTTTGTGTTGTAAAAGAAAAAAAATAAACCTTTTTTTATATTTTTGGTATTTTATTTCAGTCAAACATTCTCCTATCGCATGTATAATGGAAAAGAATTCTCTTTTATTCCTTTTTACTTATTCGCTCACGCAATGAATGGTTTTTAGTGGTAATATAACACACATAGACAAAAGCATTTATTATATTGAGACTGATGCTGTGGATTCCATCCAGAGCCATTTATATTATGTTTATATCTATAACATATATTATTTTATATATTTTAAGGCTGCATACCGATTTTAAGTAATTTTCATTAAGTGCATAGGTATCTGAGACAAAATTTCAAGGGCAATAGTAACACCAACACAATATTTTTTGTATAACAAATTTTAAATATTTTATGGGATTAGTGCATGGCCATATAAATCCAAGATAAGACAGAGTTTATATACTTATACATATATATAATTAAATTAATAATCAACTTTGAATCTCTAACCGACTATGCACAGATCTTTTATCATAAATTAAGTGCTTTTTAGAAGTAAAGAAAATATTTTATTTTTGATACAAGTAAAAGGATAATATTTTGTCGGTAAAATTTATGGTATGATTGTATTGTACCTAAAATATACCATAATTATACTATAAATATACTTTTCTCATTTCACATAATTAACAAAATTGCTGTCGCAATTATATTTGAGGTCAGCTATAATAATTTTGAATGTAAATTTCAAATAGCTGCAGCAGCTATTTTGTATGTAAATGAAACATAAGCTGACTTCAAATATAGTTGCGACAATCATTTCTAATTTACCTTTATTGGTGGGTGTAATGTAAAAATTCTAATGATTTTGCAAAAACAAAATATAAAATATCAAATGATAGATCCTCTTAAAAGATGCAAAAAGATTGAAATCAGACGGATGGATTGGATATGAACACAGCCATAAACGAACGAAAATATATAAATGTACAATATATTATAAACATTACATATGCATATTTAAATACATATAACTACCTATCGCCTATCCTAACTCTCTATATTGGTGCCATTTATATGTACGTGGTCATTAACATTGTATAATATAATATTATAATAAAATATAACAATATAGATATAGTTATTACTATATAGTATATATGAGTCAATGTATAAAATCGTTCACACTAATGTTGGTTTCTTATAGTTTTCAACTCTCTTTCTAGTTATATAGAAGTGATTATATATATATTATATGTATATAAATATATATTTTGGGGAGCTTCTCTTTCATTGCGTCGCATTTTCGTATATATTTTACGAATACCATTCAGTTTATTTCGCGCATTTTGTTGTGCATCAGCTCCACCGTTCGCGCCATTCACCCGAAAAGAGTGCCATACACAATTTTTTTTTATTCATTCTATTATATATTTCTATATAATATAGAATATCATTTTACACACACAGACATTTCATAAAATAGTCTCTGACAGTGACAGAACATTATAACGAAAAATAAAAAATAAATAGAAATAACGTACAGAAAAAGCAATAAAAAAAAATAAAAAAAATGAACAAAAAAGCAGACAAAAATAGCTAAACTTTGTTCTTTATATGTGTAATATTGTCTACTACGTCTACATTAAAATCCGCGGTTCTATGTATGTATTGTGATTATAATTTAAATGCATTCAAATGCACAGATAACGCTGCTAGTGAATATATACATAGAAAAATATATTAATATTAAATCTCCTCGTTGGTGATGTGATATACGAGAATAGACGTGTATATATACAAAAATAAAAAAAAAAATCCTATAATATTTACCTACTTCATCATATTCATATAGAGTTATATGTTTTGTGTGTAGAATAGTTTTTTTTTTTTTTGGTTTTTTTTAATTTTTTCAAATTCTTCTTTATTTTTATTTTAATTTATTTTTTTTTTGGTTAAAATGTAAAAAGGGAAAAATGTATAATATTGCGGTGCATCAGTCTCTCCCGCGCGCGGCTATTATTTTTATTTATATATTGTTTGTGATGAATGTATTATAATATAAGCATGCCTCCAATGACTCCTATACCTTACAAATTTATAAAATGTTTTCGGCATTTATATACATTTGACTAGAAATCAATGTATTTGTGAGATGCGCTTAAGAGTAAAGAGTAGTAATGTAATATTGGCTATTCAAGAAAAATAAATACCAAAAAAAAAAGTGTTCTGGCCGACAACGGCAACGACGACTCCAACAATTCCGACGGCAACAACGACGACGAAAATTTTATATCATTATAATCTATGTTATCTTCAATATAACTACATTTATACATCCATCCAAACATGTATTTATTATACCTTTTCAGCTACAAATAATATATTATAATGTAAAATATATATAATAATTATTATAAATATATCTATATCACTATATAGAATTATTAAAACCGCCGCGCGCGAGAGATAGAACGACAATTCGAAATAAAATAAAAAAAAAAAACTTTTGTGTGTAACAAACCATTGTCAAGTAAGAGACTTTAGTTAGTTTATCAAGTACACTTAAACCGTTCGCAGGCCAAAAACCGCGGTTCGCTTGTTTAGTTGTTTTTTTCGTTTTCTTTGGGGGAAATTGCGCGCGCCACTAAATTAAATTTATGATTTGTTTTCATTTTACGTATTTTATTATTATTGTTATTATTATTATTATTATTTAACTCGTGTTTCGTTTTATACGTTTATTTGTAAATCAATTTATAAGAATATTTCTTTTAAGTTTTGTTCACTATTTGAAATACATGTTTGGAGATTATTTTAAATGTAGTTTTGTTATCCTTTATTAACAGACAAATAATATAAACAATATAGTTCACAACAACAAGACAGAAAAAACTTTTTATTATTTATTTTATTTAATTTTGGTTTTTCAAATTTTGTCTGAGAATTAAATAAAAAAAAAAAAAACAAAACAAAACAAAAAACCCAAAATTTTATGAGCGCTATTTAACTATAATAGAACATAAACAAACAAAAAAGTTTTAAAAAAGAAATAAACAAAAATTAAACAATTTTTTTAAATCGAAACGTGCTAATAACGTGCATATAAGTGTAACAACAAATTTATTATAAATAATTATATTAAAAATAACAAGAGGAAAGAATTTTATTATTCTAAGTTTTTATTTCGAAAGGTTAATAAAAAGCAGTTCACAAATTAGATAAATATAAGTGAGAGCAAAAAAAAAAAAAAAGGAATTGAAGAAACATTGAAACAGAAAAATTATCAAAAAAAGAAAATAAGGATTAAGTGTCCGACGATATAAATTTATAATATGGCTTCTGTTCGCTTTAAGTGTGCCATTCATTTTTGATTTTAGTTTCATGGTTTTATAATAATTTTTAAATAGGGTACCTCACAATCGTACAATAGTCGAACGTATCAAAAAAAAAAAAAAAATATTATTTGTGTACCACTGCTTTCCAATTTTAAGAATCAAATATTTTTAATTATGATGTAAAAATTGTGTTTTACATTGGAATTTTTAAAAGGAGAAAAAATAAAACCGAATTGTAAATAAATATAAGTAAACGTTGTGTCATTTGTCAGTGCGGTTGTAACATTCGGTTTGAGTCAACTTTATTAAAAAATTATTATTATTTTTTTTCAAATTTCTTATTCGCTGTTGGTTTTTGTTGTGGTTTTTTTTTTTTTTTTTTATTCATGAATTTATTCAATATAAGTGAATTAATTTATTTGTCCTCTGATGTGGTGATATACGAAGGCGATTCTTGGAAATATTTGTGATACAAATGTGAGCAATACAAAAATATTTTATTATTTCTTTCTATTCTCAAATTTAATTATTTTTTATTTATTTATTTATTTATTACTATTATTACTATTATTATTACTCTTTTTTCTTCTTCTTGTAAATATATTTGTGGTTGTATAAATTAGTGTACATTTTATTTTTTCGGGATTTTTATCGTTATTTATTATTTACTGTCTTATTAATATGCTTACCATCCGCTGATATATAATGAATATTTTTATTTTATTTTATTTTTTATATACAACATTGCGAACATCGAATGATTGCTTTAAAAAAAAAAACGCAAAAGAATCACTTATTAATTAAATGGGTTTCCAAACCACAATCTAATATTCACTGTTGAAACATTTAAATATGGCTTTATTGTATATATCCTTACATAATATTTATAGGCGAATTAACGTCGCATACACAATATGTGTAAACCGTTTATAGCTGTTATGCTGGCTGAGAGGCTATAATATTTCCCAATCATTTCTCTAATATCTTTAAATGCCTACTGAATAGGACTTTGGCATAGAATTTTCTAAAAAGAAAGTCATTAAAAGTCCAACAGTAGACGATTGTTCTTAAACAAAATGTATAAAACGCAAAATACATAAATTAACAATAATTAAATATGTAATTAAATATTTTAGTAAACTGAATGCGCACAATGGAAATGGACTTGTTGTCTTTTCAACATTTTCATTCAGTTAAGTTCATAATCCAGAAATGAACGGAATTGCGCTAATTAATTAGCCTTAGCTCATAATTATAAATATCAATATATGATATCTTAATATTACAATGAGTATAGCCAGTATGATCATATGATCGCACTGCTTGAAAAATAAAATCCGTCGGCAGAAAGTTTTTGATTTTGTTCTTTCTTTCTGGAATTAAAATAATTTTGCCGTCGCTTTGCATTTTTCTTCTTTTTTTTTTAATCAATTCGCGCATGCGCGACGAATTCGGTTTTATGTAAGGAACGTAAAGAAAAGAAAAAAACAGGTAAAAGTACTTTTAGTATAATATTAAACACAAAGGGAAAGGGCAAAGGTTATTGTTAGCGTTGAAACTAAAGAACTTGTTGAACAGCTAGAATAGAATAAAGCCGCAAATACTTAGAAGTTGATTAAAAGAAATATTTCACAACTTTTTTTTTTTTTTATTATTAAATATATGTTGACATATTGATCGATTAAGGTTAGCACCAAAAATTGATATTTAAACCAGCTCCATAGTTGCATATAATGATAATGATTTTGTAATTTGAGAAGTATAGGGAAAAAAATCGGTTTTGAGTATTACAGCACTAATAATCATTTTATCAGTATGAATTACACTCTACAGTACTGCGACTAAATATAATCATTAAAATTTTTTGATAAATAATGCCTAATCGACAAATAAACAAAACGCTGAGATATCGTTTTTAAAATATTTTATCGTGATCTGTTTGTGCATTTACTGAATATAGTTTTTCAATTTAATACATTATTCCGAATACATACCATAAACATTTAGAGCCACAAAAACATTATAATTATAATACATACATTATTGTTGAAAAATAATGGCTTTTTAATTATTATTTTTTTCATTTTCCAAATTTTACCACGTTATTTTATTAGTTTTTATGTGCATTGCAATTCTCCCGCTAATTTAAATGTGAGAATAAGAAACAAAATACAAACTACAATATTTTTCATCTCTTGTATATATTATATTCTATATTGTCTATATATCTTCTCTTCTGTGATAATAAACTCATACTTACATTTTTCATCTTTCTGAAAACTGCACATACATTTTCGGTTTAACAAAATGTTAAAATTTAATGAGATATACAGTTTTATGACCATTCCACATAAATAAAAAATCATTAATTTCAAAAAGAAAAAAAAAAACAAACGGCTATGTATAAAAAAAGCGAAACCGAAATTCTAAGAAATGCACTTTAAAACAAACCAACAACAACAAAAACAACAAAAAATAACTAACTCGTTTTCGCATCCGCACTAAAAATTTAACCTTGTTGTACATATGTTTATGTATGTATTATTAAGCGTATTATTATTATTATGCGCAAGCAAAAAATAAAAAAACACAAAAAAAAAAACGAAAATTAAAGAAAAAATAAAATAAAAATAAAACCAGACACATGAGACAATCCTATATTGTCTTATTAAATATGCGATGGTTCCGTCCATAAGCTAATATAGCAATAGTATATTTCCATATAGACCATAATAAGTAAACTATACACCGTTTTATACATACTCATATGCACACAATGACAATTCATCCAACCATTTTATCCATCCGTACAATATATTTTTTTCAAACAGAAACCATTAATACAATTTCATAGAAATAAGTATATGGTTTAAAAACAATCTATATATAATATATATATATATAATTATAAATATATATAATAATAATAATAAAATATTAATAAATAAAAAGAGTGTATTTTCATTTAATAAATGACCGTCCTTAAACTTTGATAATATTCATAAATCTACTCTCATTTTGAATTTTATATACTAATAATAATAATTATTATTATATTGTATACGCGATCATATTACAATGTCTATTTGAGATGTAAAACCAAGTAATAATTATAAATGAGTAGTATTATATTATGAATATGAATAACCTAATATTGCATTGGACAAAATATGTATATGTACACAGTATTTATGCATTTTTTTTTTTTCATAAGCTGTTTCTCGTATTATTATTATTTATTTTTTCCTTTTCATCGTTTTGCTGTAAATCGCTACTTAACTTACTTGTTAGAATCCGATCGTTATATGCCTGTTTAATGTTAAATACATAATATAATGCATAAAAACTACCACAGTCGCCATAAAAATACAAGCAGCTTAAAAATTGTATATATATTTAGATATTGTCTTGTTGGATCAAGACGTTGCGTTGAGCGAATGAAGAAAATATATATTATATACTTTACTAAAATTTGTATTTAAAATATTTGTAATTTTAAACGGATGCATACACTTTCTTAATCAATTTTCATTTTGCTTTTTTAATTTCTCATGTTTTATTAATGCTTATTTCTATTAATTAACGAGTGAATTAACAAAAAGAATTGGCGCTTTAGTTATTTATTTATTTATTTTAATATTTGGCGCCAATTAATTCGATACAGGACAATAAAAATATTTAATAATAAAAAAAATTATAATTAATGCGACCGATGTTTCGGGTTCTAAGAATTGGTTTTAACAAAACTTTTTCGAAAGATTTTGATTAAAATTATAAATAAAGATACTTTATTTAAATTTAAAAAAAAATTGAATATAAATAAATTTCAGAATTTTGAAATTAATTCAAATATTTGCATTCCATAAATTCTCTATGGCACTTATAAGTAAAATATTTTAAAAATATAAATACAGTTTTGTGACTTTGAGAATCCGATGTATTTAGTTATTAAATACCACCGAAAATTTGAAAATACTCACCAGAATGATGGGTAGATTACAATGTATTTGAATAAGAATCACAAATCAAAACTTACTTCATTATCAGATTCTAAATCAGAATTCTCAGTGTTCTGTCAAATATATAATTTTTTTGGAGAAATTTGTTAAATTTCGGAGGTAAGATAATATATATGTGATCGTCAGATGACTGACATACCTACCTAACAATTCAATAAAATTCGTGCACAGGACTGCGATTACCAACAAAATTTATTTGTTCGCTAACTCTGTTCAAAATAACATTACAAGTATTGAAATTGAAATAATATTTAATGAAACTAAAACATAGCAGATATAATAAGTACTTACCGAACAGAAAAAACTGCATATCTAAAAAAAAAAAATGTTTTGTTTAAAGAATTTATTTATTTATTTATTTCATAACAATGTGAAAATTATGTCTCTGAAAGTGCATCAGCTTAGTTTTATATACACCTTGAATCATTCTGAATAAGTAATATAATATGAATAGTTTCAATTAAATATCTTAGGCATTTAACAATACAAATCGATTGCATAATCGACTGCTATAACAGTGGTTAATAAATGATTTTTTTTTCATTCTGTGTTTTCATCATTCTTCGTTTTGTAATTCACATATATTCAATATTATGTCGGATACACAAAAATTATAATAATTTATACGTCGTATTGTTGCGACCACAATAAGTTTCAGTATATTCAGTCAAATTATACAATAACAATATTAACAATATTTTAAATATGTAAAACAAAACAAACATTAAAACGCGAAAAACAAACAATAAATATATTATTTCTGTTGCAATGCAATGAACTAACAATTTATTATTATTATTATTATTAAAACACAAAAAAAGAAAAAAAAAAAGAAGAAAAATGAAGCACTTTTTAAATATAAACTTTTTAAAATATAGATATTTGTTAGGATAGGTAAAGGTAATGCTACACTGAAGCTAAGTGCATCGTTTACATAAGTTTTAGTTTTGGTATATAGTCGTTTTTATATAGTAGATGTTTATTAGTAGTTAGTTATATTTTCCTACATTCTAACGTAACATTAATATCAGGATTATATATAGCACTAAATAATATACTTACAAGCCACGTAATGACAGACAATTTTTTTTTATGATTTTTTTTTTTTAAATAATAAATTTAATATTTAACTTTTCAACAAATTGCTTCGGAATTTATTTATTCAAAAATTGTTATTTTCTTCTTTTTTTTGTAAATATTATAGACTAATCAAATAGTAGTTATTTTGTGTTTTTAATTACTATAAAAAAAAAAATATCGATAATATTTGTACGGAACAAAAAACGTTTTTTTTTTTTAATTTTTGGTTCATTTCTTGAATTTGTTTAAGAAAAAAAATTATTATTCATCTAGAAAAAACAAATTATTTTTTAAATTTTCTATTCTAATTTATCTGGAGATCTATTCTCTTAAATCTCAATTCTATATTATTTTTATTATTCTTCCAAAAAAAAAAGATCAAAAACAACTTTCAATTGTCAGTAGGTATATATATATAATTGGCAGTGAAATTTGCATAAAACTAGAATTATTTACGCATTTCAGATTTTAGTTATTATTCTAAATATATTTATACATACATAAAGCAAAATATGTCTCCTTATTTAAAAATCTAGTTTTCTCGACTCTAAATATATATGTATATTGTATATATATATTTTTTAATGAATTAACTCCCACTTTTTAATATAACGCCAGAATATTTATGATTGAAAATTTTCCGTATAATATTTAATAGCCACGCGATAATTGTTTAATTTACAAAATCAAATATATGGAAAATGAAAAATATTAAATAAATATTAATTCGATTCTACGAGAATGCAATTTACTGTTTAGAAATTTATATGCTCAAATGCGATAACATACTTACATTTTTCAACCTCGTTAGATAACAATGAATAAATAAAGTTAAATATAATTTATGATAAAGTTAAAGTTTAAATAATGTAATATTCACATATCATCATATTCTATTTTTCTGCAATATGAATAAATGTTTAAATAGAAATTAATTAGTTATTCGATGCTGAGAATAGCTGATGATTTTGTTTCCATATTGACGCACATCGATTTTCAGTTCGTTTACATATTGTAGTGTTAAGTGCTTGATTCTTGAATTATTTCGTATTATTATTATTTTTTTTATTTTGGATGATCTTAATAGTGTTTTGGCATAAGCTTTTGATTTTACTCCTAATTCACCTTCAACATTTTCTCCTAAAAAATGTTGTGAATTTTTCGAAAAATTTCGAGAAAAGAATAAATAACAAAATGAAATGAACGCCATTTTTAACTTATAATTACAAAAGCCATTTGTTGCTGCAAATAATCATCATTGAATTTGTTTTAATTTTGTTTAGTTTCTTTTCAAACCAAATAAACTATTATTTAATTAGAAAATATGTCGTTATTATCGCCAAAGAAAACAAAATTAAAAAAGAGAAAAATATAAACTTTTTTCAATGCATTAATATGTATAAATAAGTATGTAAGTACTATAAAAATGAAAAGAAAAAATATATTACACTTAGTGCGAGTGAGACTTCTACAATGAATTAGAACGATGGCTAGAGTTTTTATTATGGATTGTTAAAATGTTTAACTATTACATGTTCAATATTATTATATAGCGATATTAAAATTGAACTATGTAGATAGGTATATTAAATGTAATGAATAGAACATAAATAATAAATTGATTGAGCATGAGGTACAAATGGCTGACTATTACTAACTTTATATGTTTTGTAAATTGGATGGATAATGCATTAAGTATGAATGCAGAGCGTACCTCTGATTCATTTAGTTCATATGTATATAAAAACTTATATTATTTCTCATAATATAATCACAATTCACAATTGACAGCTAATATTTACATGCATGAACTCATACAACCAGAACCAGGCGACTTTACATAATATTTTTTTTCTCTCTATACAATACAAACTGAAATGCATTTGACTAATGTTAAAATCAATAATTTTGATATTTACGTTGATGTTTTCAGTTTTACAATTTTTTCCATTTTTTTTTTTATCAAAATGTCTGGCTAATGTCACGGGGTCGCGAGACGCGATATATATAACATCAGCAAGCTTTTTTATTTTCAAATATTTATAATAAGTATTCACATAAATATCATTATAAAGCTATTAAGTATGCCTGTATTTACTGAACAGTGTTTTTTTTTTTTCAGTCTGATAATATTTTGCCTAACACAACATTTTTCATTTTATTATATAATATATAGGTACCACCTACATTCCATATATATTCATATTGCTTAGCGCATCGAATGGGCGCTTTAAATATGGAAAAGTAAACCGGGAGCTGGAAACAGATTGTTTTTTTTTACATTTTATTTTTACTACAATCATGTACGAAATACGATATTAATTAGTTTGGTGTGTTAGTAGTAATATTTTTACAACCGACGTGATAGCGCTTGGTTTTGGAATTACGGTTAAGCAGAGATAATAACTGAGGAGTAGTATAATACATGGCAGGGATATCGTATAAAGTAAAATAGATCCTCATCTTTTATTAATGATTTTTTTTTCTTTTCACTGACGGATGGCTGTCCACGTTACAGGCACTTACAAAACAATGGTTTTTTTTTATTTTAAGCTTCTAAAAAGTGGAAAAATAGACTGAAACACTCCGCATTCAATTTTATAACTCGGTTCTCAGATACTTATAGTACTATAGTAGTTAATTGAAATAAATTTTATTTCATTATCTCATTTAATTTGTAACGCATCGACTTGTAGTAATTCCATTAAAGAAACATAAGCGTAAATAATCAAAATTCGAAATTGGATAGATTTTATACGACGGGAAATTGGTCAATAATCTATTGCTAGCTCTCAACGTATTTACATTATAAACAAGTATGAGATAATTTCTGGGTGGGGTGGGGTGAAGTTTGACCGTGCGCTATGAACAAAAATATTTTTTTTGTATAGGCGCTTGGTAAAGGTAGATATATTCTAAATACAAGCACAGCAACATATAAATGTACATATATATATTTATATACATTATACATATATATTTTTTGCAATAAATTAAATGGGAGAGGCCAATTTAAATTTTATTACTTGAATAAAATTGGTAACTTTAGATACTTTCAAATAAAACAAAAATTGAAGTATATTTTATCTCATGTAAAGCACATTGCTTCAAAGAAGATTAATTTATTATATCTATATGTAGGTATATATTTTAAGCTATATTCTTAATAAAAAAAAAAAAAAAAAACACTTGTTTACGTTCAAACGTTGTATTTTATACAAGGATTAAAATAAACTTTACGAAAATTTCTGTATTTTATTTAAACATTTTTATGCGGTACCGTACAAAGAGCTTAATTATCTACTTCATATTGTGTTGTGTTTAATAGCATTCATTCATAGAAATAAAATTGTATGGTGACAACTGACAATCATTGAAAATGTTTCGAATTATTCTTCTTCTTTTTTTTTTTTTTTATAAACGCAGATTTTTTATTCCCTAGAGTGTCGCAAGAAAATTTATTATTTAATGTGCGAGGATTTAATATTGCAGTTTCCTTGGCCAAAATGTAAAAATGTATATAAAAGATATACATCAACTACGTGTGGAATGGAATATATGACGATGTCATTTGGTGTGACTTTGGCATATGTGATTTGATTAAAATTTAATAATTCATCATATCTTTATATAAGATCAAAACTTATAAAAGAAAAAAAAAAAAACAAAACTGGAAATTTCTGTACCTATATTTTCGATTTCAACTTTTTTAATCTGACCTCTTGCATTCTAAAACTTCATTTCAAAAAAAAAAAAATTATAATTTAATAGATAATTTTTTGTTCCGAGTTGTCACGTGATACTAAGAAAAAAAGTATTCATATGCTCCTTAAACATTTATAAACATTAAAAATATTTCAAATTGTTTTTTTTTTTTTTCAGTAAAAAGATAATGATAATACTTACTGTTCTTCAAATTGATTATCATTAATTGTCATTTAACTAATAAAAAAATATTATGCGTAAAAAGATAGATGATTTTTTTTTCTCCCTCTAATGATAGTCCATAGTTCATAAAATATATAATTGAACATCATTACTAAGTGTAATAATTAAAAAAAAGAACGCAATTTTTTATAATTGAAAACCGTTTTTTTTTTTTTTTGTTTTCAATTCTCAACATCGATTTATATGAAAATCTAATTAGAATTCACCAAAAATTATCGCTTATTTTTTTTTTTTTTTTGGCTACATTTCAATACCGGTAACAGTCTCGTACAGCGTGTAAATTCCAAATATTCACCTAAACATTCTTGTTATCTATTTAATGTTTAGGTCGTTTTTTTTTTTATTATTTTTTATTCATATTTTGTGAGATAATAAATTTTTCGAAGAAAAAACGTTTTTGTGTAATTTTATGACACAATGCTTCTTTGTTGGATTTTTTTTTTTGCTTATGTCTATTTGCTTTCAATATTTGATCGGTTTTCCAAATGATAATAATGAATAACTGATTGGAAGTAAGAATATAAGTGATAATCTTCAATATGTTTTTAGTCGGTTGATTAACAAGATATCGACATATTACATTTTTTTTTTTAAGCATTGAAACGGGTATAACATTTTTCTATTTATTAAATTCTATGTTTTCTTTATTCACATAAGTGTGAATGGAAAATAATAATTCTAAAAACACTTAATTAGTTTTATTTATCATGATTGAACTAATATGCCTAATTTTTTTTTTAATTAGAATCATGTTGTTTTGCTTAGTCTGCTAAAGATTTGTAAATACTATTGGAAAATGAATGAAGCATCCCCTACTGAAAATATTTACAAAATCTATCCGAAATTCATACAAACGAAAATATGTATAAACAATCTATACAAAAACCTATACTTATTCGAATATGGGTGCATGCATATTCAAAATGGTATGGATTTGGTATGGAATTGGTAAGGATTTAGTATGAATTCAGTATGGAAGACCGTGAAACTATACTAACACCATTACATTAACAATAACCATACCCAATCTATACTAAAAATATACTGAATCTGTCATAATACAAGAATCCATAATCATTTTTAGAATGAATTGTATTATTTGCCATTATTTTTGCCAGTATGGTTTTGTATGCTTTTCCTTTTTCACTAGGGTTTCTATTTATTTATTTTTAAAAATATATCATGATTCATTCGGGCTCACCCAAAAAACTTTATAAATTAATGTAAAAACATACAATATCACTTAAATAAAATTGTCCATGTTAGCTGAACTACCCTATACGCAGATAAAAATTATATTTCATTGTACTTACATTTAGTTCATGCTTATATTATTCAGAAACTTTTTGTTTTCTTTATTTATGATTGATACTTTCTTTCCTTTTAAGATTTTTTTCCCAAATTTTTACAGTCGATGAATTAATTTTTTCTTTAATACATAAGTTTTCGAAGCAGCTTGATTTATATTATAATTCTTAAGTTTTAAATTGAGTAAAATGTAATTGTCTTAGTTTTTTTTTTTTTTTGATTTAATTAAGTTTAATTATATTTGCCAATGATAAATTGGTTACATTCGATATGGTTTTTGTCGTTTTTATTATTCAATCTAAAAAATATTACTTGAAATATGATCAAAAAGAGACTTACTTTACTTGGAAGTGTTCACACTTTTATTTTATAGTAGGTAATAAAGCAGTTTACAGTAACAAATATGTTTACAGAAATTCACCAGCTATTCAGGCAATCAATGCGCCAGTTTTTTTTTTTTTGTGGTTTAGTGTAGTGTATAGTGTCAGTGTGTATCATAATTGCTTATTGAAAATATTTGAAAAGAAATCGACGAAGAAACATGCCACAGTAGAGATATATAAAAATAAAAGAATGTAGATATATGCCAATCAAACTGGCACTATTTTATTTTATTCAAAACTATAAAATTCTGCAAGTGTCAATACTTAATATATTATAAACATATTTAAAGCAACACAGATTATATAAAATTTGATATTTTCGATGAAATACATTTCCATAAAAATGTGTGGCCGCAAATTTCTATAAGTCATAAAACTTATATTTAATATTTATTTTTAAATTATATTATAAATTTATAATCTATGTACAATTTTACTAGGTACCCAATACCCAGGCACTGGACATGTATAATATATATAGCATTTTGGTTCTACGCATAAATTTCGTTCTATATAACTCGATATTAAATATTAAAATCAAACATGATACCGCTCAGCTCTTCTCGCTCGGTCAACTCAAATTGTGCAAATTGATGGTCGCAAACAATTTATTATGTTTATAGTACCCAGTCCACTATAATATAAGAATTATTATTAATATTAATAGTAATATATGAACAAACTGGATAAACAAGGTTATTTTCTCTTATATACCAATTCAATTCAATTAAATTTTATAAATATTAAATATTTAATAAGTTTTAGTTTATAGTTGTGGACGATATAGAAAATAAGAAATGTGGATCAAAATAGGGCTTAAAAAATTCAATAAATACAATCAATAATATATTATATACATTTATACATACATAGATTACTTTTTTTCTATGCTTTTATTTCAATCTTAATTTTATTTAATAACGACTTTCTATATTGAATATTGCTTATAATTTATAATTTATCACTCAGCTGTTAATAATTCTGGTTATATTAGATGAGCTAAATCGTATAGTTGAGGCATCAAAATATTTTATAGAAAGGTGAAAATGTTTGTTTTATTTATATTTTTGTCGTTAGTTAATGTGTACAGGCTTTTTATTGTATTTACCATGTGATTTAAATATTGAATGTATGTAAATGTAATTGATTACAATTCGCTGCTAATTCAGATATTTGAATACTAATTTAAATTTTCCCTAACATTAAAATACATTCCATAATACGATTGTATTTTTTGATAGATTTCCCTGGGTGACATGCGTCACATCCAAACTGATAAAAAAAAAAAATTACGGTCTAGCAAAATATGAAGATAGTACAAAAGTGAAAAAGAATGAATGTATATATGAGACACGCTGTACTATTTTATTATTATATTCGAAGAATTTACCTTTAACCGTGTATTGTTTGGTCAGAGAAAATTTTAAACATGACATGATAGGCTCACATTTTTATGTTTTATATTATTTATATTATTTGATTATTTCTATTTCGTAGCAATCTATAATTATACAAAGCAATAGAGACCCTAAAAAAAACAATTAACAAAATATATATTCAATCGTTTTAAGCGAAAACTTTTGGTATATGCATCATGTGTTGCAATTTATAATGAATGATGTCATCTTCATTAATAAAAAATGATTAAACGCATCCCAAACAAATAAAATGCTAGCATTTACAGAATAATATATACCATAAAAACGCTTTGTCTGCCAATGAATTATATTATATTAATATATCGGTAAATATGTGAACATTATTACTTAGCTTTCTATACAAATTAAACAAAAACAAAACCATCCAATAATATTACCTACACTGCCTCCTGCATATAAAACAAGATAATTTCTAGAAAAAAAATACGTATAAAAAAAATGCTTTTATTTTATTTATAATTATCTCTTTATTATAAAAATTGCATCGTTACTCATACCCAGACATGTAACAAAATTTTGTTGGTGCAGAAGTAGAGAACACATTCATCATGGTTCTCATCCTTCAGCCATATCATTTATTTATATATATACATATATATAAATATATATAGAATACATAATTTTGACGCGAACAGCATCAATTTATTTTCCGAAAATAACCCCACTTGTCATGGGTGGCGCTCTTTTTTTTCTAAAAAAAAAAGCTAAAAAACATTCATTTGTACATCATACCCCCCGATTTTATATAATATCATAGTCAGCCATACATATGTATTTTCAACCCATTAATAATCATATACCTATATATATACTCTATATACATAATAGGTTAGGTACCCACCACACACACGTCTGTAGAAGGAGGTACTATAATACTATATTAGCTCAGCTATAGCAATTTGAAAAATTTCAAAATGCACCCCTCCAATTATACATTATTTCGCCTTCACATCAAAATATCTATAATAACATATCTACGGCTATACTTTATATATATATTACAGAGTTTGTGTAATATAGTCTGCATTTTCCATTACAATCTCATCCCAATATTTTCCATAATGCAACATTTTTCTCTCTCCCGTCGTTCGATATAAAATTATAGTATTTTATAGAAAGAATTTTTCCCATGTAATGTCCCACTATATTCTACTACAATTTTACTTTTTTTTACTTATTTTTTCTTTTTCTCTTGAACTTTTTTTTTTTTTTATTCATACTATTTTTGTGCAACCTCGAATTGCTATGGGTGGCGGTGTAGTTAGTTTATCAAAGTTGTATATCTATAGATTGGAGACGGTACACAAAATGAATAGGTACTGACATATGAAAAAAAGAGAAAAAAAACTAAACTTTTATCACAAAACATATAACCAAGTTAAATTTCAAAACCGTTATAAAGGGACACACCGACGAAAAGAGAGTAAAATATATTAAGAATTTTGGATGGAATAGCTGTGCAGGTTGGTCCTATATATTATATATAAATATATATATAATGTAAAAAATATATAAATAGTACGGTTGGGGGGACATGGAGTTGATGGCAGTGATGCCAGGAGGATTAGAAGAGCAATATTATTATATATTATATTTTTTAGCATGTGGATAGAGTACATACATCGTTTGGGTAAGAGGGTGGCGTCGTTGAAACGATTCTTTTTTTTCCATTCCTCTTTCCGTATTTTTTTTTTCATTTTTTACCTTTTTTTTTATTTATTCTACTGATTTTTTTGTGGAGTTGGGGCGGTGCATCAATGTCTGTGCGCTTTGGTTAGACTTTGTGTCCCGCGTGTTGTGAGTGAACTCTTTTCGCGCTTTTTAAAAAAATTCTTTTGCACTCTTTTACTCGTTCAATATTTTATTTGCTATATTAAAGAGAGTAGGTATTTTTTTTTTATTCTTTCTGTATGGCTTATGCACTAGCACATCAACAACCAAATGTATATAGAATCCCTTATATTTAGTTTTCAACATTCCACATATTGTTGAGTATGCGCAGCCCGTATATACACAGATAGGGTGCATGGCCATGACAATAGCATATACATAATATGCATACAATTGTAATAAATAGATTTTTATACTTTATTTTATTTAGTTGTAAGTATAAGTTGATCTATAAATATTTAGAATATTTAAAACTTTTGGACTTTTATAAATACTTTTATCGTATTGTTTCTTATTTTTTTATTTTTTCATATAGCATGCTAGTAATGCACCTTTAAAATACTTTAAGCATAAGGTAGGTGACTATTTTAATTTTGACTGAACAAAGTATTCTGCTTGCGTTATTTTAGCTGGCTTAAATTTCAAAATCATAAAAAGAAATATCTATCCAACCACCAATGTAGGTATATATTAGTTTTACCAAAAGTTTTGCATTAAATCGATTGTAATTCAGCATATTAAGTAGTAATTTAATACCCTAGGCATTTTTTTATTAACATAATTGTACAGAATTATATTTTTATTGAGAGCATGGCGCGAACAACCACAAATACACTCAAAATCAAAATATATATCAGTGTGTACCAACCAAGGTAGAGCTATATTTGATCTCAACTATTATGTAGAGTTGCTTTTGTTTTGGCGGCTTCAACGTTATTGATTATTGAAAATTTTGCTATTGTTGTATGATAATTCAGCTAAAATTTAGATATCGCATTTTTAATTTCATTTCTAAACAGTAACAGTTTATCTAAATATAACTTTTAGGGGAAATAAAAATATGGCAAAAAAAATACTCATTATTTTATAATGTATAAAAGTATTCGAATTTGTGAAATATGCTCACATGAATAAAAATTATAAACTAATGTTAAAATCTGTCAATCTGATGATTATTAAAAACTCAGTATTTAATGCAAATTCATCAAACAGTTGGCCAGATTAATTATCAACAATGTAGCGAGAATTTAGAAATGTATAGCTGTTACACGAGGACAAGATAATAAATGTTGGTACTCGTACAAGTACTCGTATATTTTGTTGATAATCATTTTATTTGAAAAAGAAAATTCAGAAATGTTCACTGCCAAGGCAATTGAAAAGCTATTGCTAAATGATAATTTTACATTCACAATGTTTTCCACCAAATAATACAACAATGCAATAACCTAGAAAACTTGAACAAATGAATTAAATTAAATAGAAAGTGTATCTCTATAGAGTTTTGAATTTTCACTTGTCGAGTGAATTAAGTAACAGAAAATTCCCAAACAAATAAAAAGTTGTGTCTATTTCATTATTTTGCATACAATAAAAATAAAAATAATAAAAAAAAAAAAAAAAAATACTCACTGGAAAAAGTTTTACATTCAGGATATACGGGAGTGTGTCGATGAAAAAGTTTTAAGTGGAGTTTTCACTTTTAATACCTGAATCTAACTAATTGCTCACACTTTTATATAAGCACACATACATACATATCTCCGTATATAAATTAAGTTGCATGTACTCCAAAATATTATATTGTTGATATGTTATCATTATTTTTATTCTAGCTATTCGATGAATAACTGCTGTATGTGTTTGTTTATAATGTAATGTACTTATCCATTTTTATATTCATTTTCATTTCTAAAAAAGTTTTTCGGTATACATATATATAAAAAAAAAAAGTTTTACTCTTATTTGAATGTATTTAGCTGGTAGATAAATACTTACAATGAATGACACTAGTAACTTTTGTTGTTTCGTAAATTTATAGGGTAGCATTATAGAATTTACATTCATAATGCATTGAAATACTTTTAAACGTCTTTATCTTAAAAAGCATTTCCATTTTGAGTGCTTTTTTTTTTTATTGTGTTTTTTAATTTTTCATAAAACTTAATAATTTGAACTTGAAATATTCAAATAAATGATCGCTTCAGAACTTTCGAGTGCTGTTTTGAATAAAGTTTCGCTTTTGTAAATTTCGATTGATTCGAACTGAAATATAGATTTTGATAAATGAATCCGCCGTTGAAATATAAACTTTAAACCATATAGAGAATTTAAAAGAAAAAAAAATTATTCACAAATGATTTGATAACTTGTTTATAGTTTTTAAAGTATTTTTAGATAAAAAAAACAAAAACTCTCCATCTGCTTAGAAGAACTGAGAATATTTAAGATTTCTTATACAAATAAGTCTGAAACCGTTTAATAAAGTTATTTATTTATTATTATTAACACTTCAAGAAGTGTATCACTAATGTCCTTTCCTTATGCATGCAGAAGTAGAATCTTTTTGACTGAATTGAAATCAAATAACATAAGCATTTTGTATGCACGTGAAATGGCAAAAAACTTCCAGTTTCAATTTTTCAAGTTTTTCGCATTTACTCTGGACTTTTGTTAGTTGGTGTGTTTTTATAAATAGAATAATGAAAACAAACTAAAGATACAGCTCACTAATATATTCACTTTTATTTGATTTAACTCTGGAGTGAGTATATTTATTACTTTACTCCTTCATGTGTAACCCCATAGGCATTTTTAGACAACATACCGAGTCTAATATCGTCTATATACGGTTCATAAACTAAAAAACGTCTATAAATTGTAATTAAACGGTATATAGACTATCTCAGTTATAGACCATATATAGACGGGCCATTAGCCTTGATATATATTGTCCTATGGTCTAGAAGGGTCACTAGCTAAGAATAACTAGTCATACCCATTTCAATGGCAGCCTGATTGATTACAATGTTACCATCACCTTATGTTACCAAAAGACTCAAATCTTTACAACGAACTATGTATCATTTATTCTACATTTTTTAATTAAAATAGATTATGAATATACCAAAAAAAACTCTAAATAAGTTATTTACACAGAAAACAGTGAACTAGAACGTTCTACAACAAAAAAAATAAATAAAAAGATTTAAATCTATAATTATTAATATGTTTTACTTAATTGTAATGTGATGAAATAAATATTACAACAAAAAAGTTGTGTGATTAGACATTTATGTTTTAATTCAGAAAAAATGTATATATAAAAACCTAATATTATACATGCGTAAAAAATATGATTAAAAACTGAACAGCGCATGATATTTTGGTTGAGCTGACATCAGATAGATAACATTATTTATGCGCATTCATTTGTCATTTTTGGTCTTAGGAGTCTCAAGTCCAATATTGGAGAGTGTTTTTAACGTTGTTGTATTTTTTTCACATTCCTTTTACGAGAATATAGACTTCTTTAAAGATTTATGCTTCCGCTGTTTACGGACTAATAAATTATTGGAAACTGTGACGAATCGTAAAACAATAATGTAAATATTTAAATATTATTTTAAATGAGTGATTCTGAGAATCCATATTCATTGAGGTCAATATTAAAATGCATACAATCAAAATATTGCGCTGATTATATACCAGCAATTAAACCGATCTCACACACAGCATAATCATGACTTTTAATATTTTTATAAGTTCTACATTTTTCTAAAAAAAACTCAAAAGCAAAAAAAAAGTTTTATGTTATACATATATTTTCTAGAATTTACAATGTTTTGCTTGTACAAAAGTTATGTAAAGCCATTATTGCCCATCGGTATTCTTATTTGTATTCCATTCTCATACTGTAAATACATCATATAACATATATAACATATGTTGTCATTCAGTCTATATACAGGCATATAAATAATTATGTAGGTATATAGTTGTTGCGTTTTAGAATAGGTGAACAAGAGTAAAGTTTAAACTGCATACTAAACTTACTGGACAAGTTCCGACACCCATTGTTGGAAAAATTTGTACGAAAATTGTGTGAGCAAGTTTTTTGTTCTTCATTTTAATTATTATAGAATGCAGCAAATTAATTTCTTAAAGTCGGCTATATTTAAATATTTTACATTTACCATGTCTGTGAAACTATATCTAAATATTTCTTTATCGATCATAATTCATAATTCAATTGGTGCTTTGGATCGAATGATTATGTTTTATTGATATATGAAATGAACAGTGGTGTAATTAAAAATATTTTTATGAAATTAGGTTGTAATAATAATTGAATCAAGTTTATGATACGTTTTACCATGGCTTTGGGAGTGTATGTTGTACTAACTGTTTGCTGGTTGTATTGTTGATATACATCTCTATTCTTTCATAGTCATCGATCGAGTCGTATAATTAACTAGAAGAAGACAATACGTGAAGATTGGTAAGTTTAAGTCCAGAACATTCAGTGTTAAATCTGATGTACCTCAAGGGACTATTGTTTATACTATTTATTAATGATATTGTAAGCATTTCTTCAAAATGCAAATGTTTGCTTTTTGCTGATGACCTGAAACTATTTTTTATCGTATTGCTTTTTTATTAAATGCTGTCGAGTTTCAGAATGACTTAAACAGAACGACTTAAACCGTTTAGCTGACTCTAAATATTAACAAATGTTTCATCATGTCGTACCATAGAAAAAGAAAACCAATCTTCACTGAATATTTTCTTAATAAATTGGTTTTTAATAAAAAGTTTGAGATTCGTGACCTTGGAATTTTGTTCGACACCAAACTAACATTCTCAGTTCATGTCGAATTCGTAACTTCAAAAGCCTATTCAATGCTGGAATCCATTATGAGATTTTGCAAAGAAATGAAAGATCTATACACTCTCAAAAGTGTGTACCTATAGCGCGTTAGTAAGGCCTATTCTGGAGTTCGGCAGTGTCATTTGGAGACCATACTATGCGGTTCACAGCGTTTGGAGTTGATAGAAAAGAAATTTGTCATTTATGCTTTTTGGAAGCTTAGGTGGGTGGACCCTATAAATGAAGACAGTTGTAAACTGTTTCATCTAAAAACATTAATTAGTAGACGCTTTATTGCTTATCATAAGTTTCGATTTTCTTCTATTACATTGAATTGAATCAATTTTAGTACTGGTCTCACGGAATGCCGATGAAGATGAGTCGGTGCAAATAACTGTAATTGATAAATTGACTCGTTCTGATTAAATTATAATTTTAAATTATTATTAATATGAATAAATATTTTTATAAAATGGGAAAACGCTTCTCTTTACTTTCTTATGTTTTTATTATGTTATTCTATAAAACTTTTACAATACATACTCCAAAAAATAATTTTAGCTAATCTGCACTGGGACTGTCTCGATTTTTGGTTATCAAAGTCCTGCTTTTTTTAGTAAAAATACAGAACAATCGCGATTCTTTGACAAAGGAAGTTGGCAAGCCAAAACATATACTACAAAAACAAGCTGTCATTAGATTAGTACACGATTTCACTATTCGTGCAATTTGAAGTGAAAAATATTCTGCGTCTTTTGGTATGTTGACCATCAAAATCTTCCCATTCGGAAAAAAAGAAAATTGGATCCCAAGACAAAAAAACGAAACATTTTTTTTATTTCCTCTGGTTTTGCATCCAAAAATCTGTCAAAATAGTCGGTATTTATATTTTCACGAACTCATTATTCTGTGTCTTTTAGTATTTTGAGATATACCGCATAAATATAATTACGATTCAAAGGCTTTATTTCTTATTTTCATAATCTTAAAACACATGATTTAAGTACCTACGACAGAAGTTATGAATTTTTATTCATTTCTACTATGATATTTACTATTGTCAGTTTTTAATTTTCATTTTCATTAAGACATCTAAAGCATAATTTCCGTTTCTAATTTATCGAGACTTTGTAACATGGCACAGTGTAAAAATGCAGGTTTCTTTGCGAAAATATTGAGAGAAATATTATATTATATTTTATATTTTTTTTTTTTGCTATAAACCTTTACATATTTATCTGATGAACAATTTCAAAGGGTTGAATTGAATGTTTAAGCAAAATATTATATTAATATAAAAAAGTATTCAAAAAGCAATCGTTTATAATAATATAAGTTACGGAAGTGAAGAGTTAATGATTTTTTTTTCTATTTACTGAAATATTTAGTAATAATTGAAAATGATAAAAAAAATCCAACAACTTGCAATATTACCACATGTCTAGACATTCATATAACACTATAGTGATTGATTGCCAGTTACGATAAAAACAAAAAAAAAACAATTTTTAATATCCTTAAAATTTATTTAGTACATATAATAAAATATCTGAAATTTTATTTATAAAAAAGGGAATAAAATAAATTAACAAAATGGTAAAGAAACATAACATACCTACATTAAAATCCGGAAATACCAAAACTATAAATCACATATTTGTATATATGTAATAAGAATAAATAAGAAAAAAAAAACATTTGATATGTACTTAACTTACAAACATTGCTTCCGTTGCCCTTCTCTCCTTCCACAATAAGACCAGAAACGTCGCCCTTGTGCAGCAATAAAATTATAAATGTGCAATAATGAAAATGTATGCCATCCACTCTATCTGCGTCCAACAACATTGTACAAATAAACCAGTGTACTTGATGAATGCACATCATTAAAATATATTTACTTGAATCTCATATGGACACGTTGTGTTCACAAAAACTAAATAAATTATAATAATCCTATAGATCGGACAACAGCAGGTTGTAGTAAAATGATTTCTGAAATACATATATATATATTAGGGTGACCCAAAATATTAAAGTGTCTTGGATTTCTTAGCCTAACATATATATGATAGGATTTG
>JAABKK020001266.1:0-29985 GCA_011634745.2 Catotricha subobsoleta
ATAAGGCTCTCTTGTTGCCACTTAGTTTTAAGACTCCCATGTACTTTTGGTATTGATTTTAATAAAATACTTGTAATGAAAAAAAAAAAAAAAACTGCTTTAGACAATCTTAAGACAATCTAAGATAAACTATAGTATGTCTAAAGCGATTGAAAGTCTATAGACACACAAGAGTGTCCGATATACAGACTTTATATAGTCTATAGCAAAGCTATATCCTATATTTAGACAACTGTCCAAAAATGCCTATTGGGTTAGACTATTCACTTTCGATTGATACATATTATATTTAAAAATATTTAAAAACATTTAACTAATTTGTATCTCAGAAAGTTTAAGTTCTGGAATATTATATACTCTTAGTCTTAGCGCATTTATTATTATAACGATTTTGATGGACCGACAAGCGACAGTTACAGCAAAAAGAGAAGATGTATTGTATATGTATATGTAATATGTATAGTATTCTCTATACATATATAATATAGAAATGCATTGCTTACTAAACTATAATTTTATAAATATGTTAAAAAAAATATCTATGTTTATATCGCAACAGTTCGATCTCACATCAAATAAATTAAAATAAAATTATAATGTTTTATCTATTTATATATATTAAATTAACTATAATATAAATTTTATATTTATACACGATACACAACTTTTACAAAATGAAGAAACGTTAAACAACAAAATAATAATAAAAATATTACATATTACAAGAAAGAAAAAAAAGTTTTGTATTTCTTTTTTTCTTTTTCTTTTTTTTTTTTAATTTTTCTTGTGGCGCCAAAGACAGACACGATTTTACATAAAACATACATATTATATTAGTTGCGTACGGATTCAAACAAGTTGAAAGGTGAGATTTTTTTGATGAAAGACTATATGCCGTAGCTATACATGTTTTTTTGTTTTTTTTGGTTTAACGCAACGCTGTTAATTTTGAAAATAATATTAATTCATAAATGAAGAAGATGCAACATATTCATATATTTAGTTGTTGCATAATAAATTAATTCCGTTGAGTTGGCCGAACTAATAGAAGAAAAGTGATTTTTTTTTTTAATGCTCTATATAGAAAAAAAAAGAAGAATGGAATGCTCAATATAAAAAATTAACAGGTTTTACTTAGGTTTAATTAAGATTTGTACAAAATAAAAAATGTTGTGTCATAAAATTCATTTTCGGTTTTTAAATTCAATAAACTTTGTGATTTTATCGATATTTTTAAATGTGTTCAATGAAAATTATTTGCCAAATAAAATCATGATATGGAAAAAAAAAAAAATACTGGTACATACTAGGTTTTTATTGTTTTTTTTTCTTTTTTCTTCTTTCTTATTAGTAAATTCGAGTTTTGAATGTTAATTATCGATCAAAATATTGTCTCTGAATAATATTATAAAAGAGACTGAATTGAGTTTAGTTGAAAAAGACTCAAAATACTTAGTTAGATATAGATTTGATAGAATATATATTCTTAAATGTGATGTGGATAACTCTAATTTACGGATAGCTGTTATGTATTTTCTGTTTTGTTTTCTTTCTTTTCGTTCTCTTATCTATCTGCTATATTTTTTGCATCTTATTATAATTAAAAATTTAAATATTTCTTAATGATGTCATTTTATCACATGTTATTTATTATATTTCATGTTTGGGTATTGATATTTGGTTATCGTTAAATTAATTATGAATGCTGTCAATTTAATTTAGAAAATTATTGCTATTAATGAAAAACGTTTAACTAAATTTTAAATATTATTATCGGTCTATTAAGTTTAATTAAAATAATACAGATTAGATTTTCAAATATTTAAAAAATGTTTGTATTATATTTAATTCACGATGTGAGCAATTCCATTTACTTATTTTGAAATTATTGTATTCAGAATCAAAGTAAAAATAAAAATAAACTGTTTGTTCTTACATTGTACAATAATTAACAAACATTAATACAATTCTGACAAATATTTATATTTATATGGAATTCATGAAATCACAATTTCCTATCAATTATATGTCTATTATTTTACCATATTCATATCACGAATTCTCATTAAGGAAAAGATAAAAAAAAAAAATTGTAGAAACAATAAATAACTTGAACAACAACAAATGAAAGACCTTTTATGAAGTAATGCACATTAAAAGAAAGAAAAAAAAATTAAAATTTGTAGCAATTCAATAATAATTAATTAATATTTTTCCTATAAAAAGTAATATAAGTATTTAATTTCATAGAAACAAAAGAGCAACAATATTATACGTGCTTAAAATACAAATTCCTGTGATCTTTTTTTACTTCTTTTTTTTTTTTGACATTTAGTTATATGAAATGTTTTTCATTTGAAATATTTATGATTACTCAAATGTCAGAACTTCATACAACTAATAAAATGTTTGGTGTGATTGGTGCAAGATAAAGTTTTAGGCAACAACAACAAAAAAAATGAAATTTCTAAATTCTGGTTTAAAACTATTCTCAAACTATCATATGAAGATTTTTCTTAAAATTCATTTTTTTCTTCAAAAATTCCTTAACAATTTCATTTAATGGAAAAATAGCATCTAGCATATCTACTATTTTCAAACTAAAAAACAAGTTCATCTCAAATCAAAGATGCACAGTAATCAATTAAATTAATTTGAAAATTTAGTTTGTCCTATAAGCATGATGACATTCTGTTGCATATTTTCTGTCAAAAATAATAATATATAGACTTTTTGACTTTGATAACAAAATAAAATTTTGACTATATATAAGTAAGTATAATGTTCATCGTGTTGATCAATATCTGGTATAAAAACCAAATACAAACCAAACGCAAAACCAAACCATTTGACATTAGTAAATACATAAATAATTTTCAAAAATTTTTGTTATTTGTAAAACCAGAAGAATTAATTAAAAATAATATTTCTAGAAATAACTAACATATTGAGGCGCCATAAGTGCATCAAAATTCAAAAACCAGACCTTAGCAATTATATTACCTATTATATTTATTGATTTGTAATTAATGAAAAAAAAACATTATTTGAATGATTCTGAATTTGAAAAATTGTAATATAAGTTCTATTGATAGATAGATGTCATTCAAACTATTAACTAAAAACAAAATTCAATATACATTTAACATTATGTAGGTATAATATATATTTATTTATATATTTTGCTGGGGATACCAAAAAAAAAAAATAAAAATAAAAATAACAATAACCAAACAGGTATCGCAACAAATTTAAATAAATTAAAAAAAAAAAACAATATTTTTTTTATATTCCTCGTACGTTTAATAGGATTTTTCAAAATCGATTGATATTTTAATTCGTTTAGACAGAGAACCGAAGTCCGAAACCACTGTTTCTAAAATTGTTCTCTCTTTTTTTTTTATTAACTTTTTTTTGTTTCAGCAAAAGAGAATTTTCTTTTCAAAAGATTAATATATATAAAATTATTATCACCACTTTCAAGCTGTAAATATTTAATGATGCAACATATAAATAATTAATTTGTTTTATTACACATTTTCTTTTTAATAATTTAATTATAATTTTTGTAGTAGAATATACGACGGATTACGACCATACAGCATTTATTGATTTTCGATATTGAAATTGTTTTCCTCATAAACAATTAAAATAAAATAATAATTAATATAATTAATATGTAATTTCAATGACGTATTGCAAACTATGCTGTTATTGTTTGTTGCATTAAACACACCAACAACCAAATAAAATAATAAAAGTATGTATATGTAATAATTTAGCATAATTTAGTTACGAGATTTAATCGTTTTTTTTTTTTTTATTTCGGTATCAGCACCAGCAACAAACAAAAATATAATTCCATTGGCCATGCTAAAATAAAAAAACTAAATAGTTATTTTTAATAGCGAGAATGCAAATTCAAAAGAACTGCACTAATACATAGAATCTAGACATACAAAATTATGCTAATTTGTTTATATATTTGACTGCTTGTCAAATTCTATTTAATAAAAGAATTAATTATATAATGATTATAATATATATATATATATATATATTTAACGCTTTGACTTTTTGCTTCATAATTTCATAGGCCAACTGCTATATTTTATGTTTAATAATTACGTCTCAAAAATCTTTATCGATACATTTAGCAAAAAACAATTTTTTTATTTAAAAATTGCGACTTAAAACTGAAGTAAATTTCACCTGTTTGCCACACGTAGATCAATATATGGCCAATTAAAATTAATAGAAATGTGCTGAATGTGGTCGATAATGGATTTTTCTTTATCATATTTTGCGGTTGAAACTTTTCAATATTTATTTTTATTGTGTAAAACAACTATAAGATGTAAATTAAATGAAAATTTTAAGAGCATCGAATACAAAAATGATTTTAAAATAATCTCAAAAGCTATACATTTTTATGTTGTTTGCTAATTATTTGTTTAAGGCCATTCAATTCATTTTATTCACCATGGTGCTCTTTAAAATATGAAGAGAGTTTACACAATTTCTAGTTAAAAGAATTATTTTAAAATGTTTGGCTGTCATTTTTAGTTATTGTATTAAATATTTTAATGATACATTAAACAAACAGAAGTCAAATCAGCAAATTTGATAGAATTTATTATAAAATATGAACTATGATATTTTCCAATATGTTTCTTGTAAATTAAAAATGAAATTAAATGCGATTCAATTGCTCTAATTTTATGTTGAAATTAAAATTCAACTGAATTTCAAGAAATACAATCTGAGATTATGCGGATAAACCAAGGTTCGTATCGTAAATATTATAGCTATATTGCATTTTATTGAATTTCTATTATAACCAATTAATTTATTGGATATTTTAAATTTACATTCTCTATAAGAAAAACAAAAAAATAATACAGGTATACAATAATTATTATGAAATACAAAATCATAAATATCGAACAATATTTATATTCATTTTAATATTCTATAAATTGTACTTTGCGTCTACTCTAAATTTATTTCATAGAAAATAACAACGTTATGAATTTTTGACATAGCAACAATTTATCGCTTAAATGTAATGAAAAGGTAAATGACCTTTTGCGAAGAATCACTAAAATAAACTCGATAAGAAATTTGTATAAGTTATAGTTGGTTCAAAACTTAAGACAGAAATTAACTTATAACTTATAAGTACGATGTACGAGTATATTGTATTAAAATATTGAAATAATACACTTAACAATTATTTTCTTTGTGAATTTTCTATAATTATTAAATTACATAAGTATATATGATATATTAAAAAAAAAAAAAAACTTACGATTTTTCGTTTAAAAATTCACCTCTCGTAAATTCACTAAGACGCCTTGATTTTGCCTTTTTTATGATTTTTTCCTTTAATGGCGGTGTTGTTAATATTTGTGTATCATTTCCATTACTTTTATCACAATTATGTAGAACAATTTTCGGCAAATTATTAACAGTATTTGAACTATAACGTCGATTATGACGCTTTAATTCGCTAGCACTATTTACATTTGTATCATGTAATGAATCAATTTTAACACCATTTATAGCACATACAGTGGACTTAAGTGATTTATGATGAGAATTTTGCTCTGCTGGTAGTGTTGTTGAATGTTGTTTTTTTGGTGCTAATGGTGGCAATTCGTCTATATGATGATCAAGTTCATGTATTGAAATTGATTTAAAATTTTTACCAAAATTTGTTAGTTTATTAATGCGTGAATATAAATCCTCTTGTGACATATCCATTTTGATCGAATCAGTTAAACTATTTGATGATAAACTATTTGCATCACGATTAGTTTCAAATGATTTTGTTGAAATTGTTTCATTGCTGTTATTCAATAGATGTTCATCATCAGTTTCTTTTATTTGAGATTGAATATTTTCGACGGTTGCCGTCATTTTCGTTAATTTACCAGAATTTTCAATATTATGACTGATGTTATTGTTACTATTACTAGCTCGATGTGTATATGATAATATATGAGAAAATCTTCGCATGCGCGTCTGCTTTTTATTATTTTTAGACGTTTGTAATTTTGTTGATAAGGTGATTGGTTCACTATATGCATGAATTTTGGTATTTTCTTTATCGATACCTGTACCATTTATATCCTGTTCAACAGATTCATTTTGTAAATCTGCTTCATTAATTTTTTTCACTAAGAATCTATTTTTAATTATCTTTGATGTTGTATTCGGATCATTTTCATTTAAACCTTTTGATGGTATAACTGAAACAGATGTTGCTATATCTGACCTTTCCGATTGTATAATATCATAAATTTTACCATATTTTCTTGTTGATAATTTTTCTTTTTTACCCTCATTTTTATAAATTGATGGTGACATTCCTTCTAATGATGTATTCTCTGTTGCGGAATCTTGTTGTTGCTTTTTTCGATGAATAATGTCATAAATTGTACCAAAATTTAATGAACTGTATTTTGTATTTGAATATTCACCAAAATGATTTTGATCAATTGCCTCAGCTTCACCGTAACGTTTATTTATAAACTTATTTGAAAGAGCACGTTTTCGCTGAAATATTTCGTAATCTTCAGATTTTCGTTGTAATATTTCATAAATTGTGCCATATGTCATGTAGGTATCATATTTACGATAGGTTTTATAATATATATCAGTTTTCTTTTGCATAATATCGTATATTGTGCCATATGATATTAATTTATCATACATTTTATAGTTTTTCTTGTAAATTTCTTCTTTATCTTTATTATCTACATTAGAATTAGTATTAGTATTATTATCATTTATTGATTCTATTGTTATTGGCCGTGATGCAATAGCAACATTCTGTGGCTGTTGATGATTATGATGATCATTCGATATTGTTGAACATTTTCGTTGTAAAATATCATAAATAGTTCCACACACATTACCAGATAATAGTGGTTTAGGTGTTGCTTTCTCTTTATTATTGTTACCGGTGTCGATATCACTGATGGTATTTTCATTTAAAATAGCATTCATTTTCATTTCTTTTATTGAATCGCTACATAATTTTGTACTAAGTGGCTTTTTTGTTAAGCTTAAACGTTTTGAATCTTTTCGTTTTAATTTTGTTGCCGTTGATGTTGTTACGGTATTTCTATCATTATCACATTCTCTGACCAATGCTTTAAATTCTTCATAAGATTTTCGACGAGTCTTTACTTTATCTTTTTCCTCACAAATCTGTAATTTATCGTTTTCTTGAACAAAAGCTAATCGTTGTGCCGTTGGACAACCTCGATTATATATAGCTTTAAATTCTTCATAAGATTTTCGCCGGTTACGTGACTGTGATAAGCATTCTTTTAAATTATATTCGGGTAATTTTTTAGAAAAAAATGAATCCGTATGATTTTCTTGTTCATTAAATGAATCATTTTCAATAAACTCTGTAACAATAATTGGTGGAATCGTATTTAATTCATATAATGAATTATTTGTTGACGATGAATTTATTGTGCGTTCATCGCTATTTACATTACCGCTTGTCGACATTTTCATCATAATCATGTTTAAATCTAATTTATTTTGCATTTCAATAAACCCAGAATCCATAGAACCAATCGTACATGAAGAATCAAAACTAGTTTTTCGACTGGAATTTTTACTAGTCGGTGTTGTTGTTGTTGTGGTTGCTGCCGCGGTGCTTGTACTTGTATATGTAGCGGCAACATTAATAGACTTCTCAGCAACACTCTTTAACGAAGATATTTCTATTGAATTAATATTTGGTTCAATGCTTATAGCATCGTTAACATTATCATTTATAATTGCATCAGATTGTTCAAGATAGCTGCTAGTTAATCCAACTACTTTTGATTGTACCACTGAGGTCGATGAAAGAATATTTTTTTCGATTCGATTAGTGCAATTACTATTGGCATTTGAATGAGTCTCATTTAATAGACGCCAATTAGTTGTGTCCTTTGCAGCAATGAAAGAATTATATGAATCTGATTGAATTTTTGGCGTTTCCATTCCATCATCATTAGTATTTTTAATTTTATCGATTTTATCGTCAAAATAATTATTTTCTAATAAGTTAATTATTGGCACATCAGTTACAGCGGTATCATTTATTGTCACCTCAATGTTTTTATTATCGTGCTCTACAAAATCATGTTGAAAGTGCATTTTATTATTTATTTTCATTTTATTATTGATCGTTGCATAGATTGGAATAGTTTCCGATATTATTTTTAGTTTTCGTCCCAATTTGTGTGCATTATTTTTACTATAACTGTTACGACTGTGTATGAAATAAGATCGTGGCTTTGTTCGTCGTCTATTGTTACGATTATTAAACGTAAAATCAGTACTATTTAAGCGATTGATGACTTTTCGATGAAATGACTTTTCAATAGAGTTATTCTTACATTTTGATATAGGTGCTGATAAATGTTTTGAATTGCTATTCGATGTCATCACAGAATCGTCCATGCATTTGGCGCAACAAAGAAACTCATACATAATATCATATTCACTTAGTTCGGGTGGTATAAATTCAGAATATTTTGGTTCAAATTGTTTTGTTTGTGCAGAAACTTGTAATAAATTATTATTATGTACGATATTTGGTGCAATAACATCATCTTGATGTTTATCATCATCAATTTTATTATTATCATCAACAACAATTTTTTCTGGCTTTGTTACTTCTATAGCTGGTGTTACTAATGTGTTAATGATCGTTTCAGACAATATTATATTTTTCGGCTGTTCCTTATTTACATCCTGATTTACAATGACACTACCAATACCAATACCACAATCTAATAGAACAATAGCACCATCAGGGGGTAGAACTAAGCGACGTTCACATGCTGCATTTACAATTTCACGTAATGCTATTACATGCTTTTCAGTTATATTTCCCTCTAATTGAATACCATGCAAAGCAAATGCAATTGGTTTATTGTTTGATGAATTTGGATCAGTACACCATACGACTGGTGTTGAAGATGACATATTAAAACATATGACTATTAACACTCACACACACACAATATTTAATAGATAATTAATTGTTACGTTTTTGTTTTATGATAGTGAAATGTCTATTGCACAGAGAGCACAACACTGTATGGTAGATTTTATCAATACATATTACTATTTTCAATTTTATTTTTTTTTTTTATTTAATTAGGCTCCATATTTAAATTTCTTCTAAAAGGTAAAAAAAACAAAAAAAAATAATTTAAAAACACTTTTTTTTTTAGTAGTGGCACATATGACTGATTAGATGTCTATCTGTTTAAGAATTCCAATATTTTATATATGTATATATAAAAGAACAATAATAAAATTCGTGTTCAAGTAACTACTATACTATACTTATTTAATAATTAATTGAATAAAGCAGTTTCTTTGTCATTTAACAATATTTATTTTGAATGATAATGATCCTGCACCCGAAATAATATATACGCCAATTAATAAACAATAATTTCGCATACAAATATTAAGTTGGCAAATAGCTTAACCTGAATTCTCAATCATTTTAAAATTTGGTGATAATATGAATATTTATTTGATATTGTTTAAGTAAATAAATAAAAATATGAAATATTATACTTCCTGAAAAACGAATTTCATCATTATTTGCAGATATAATAATAAACAAAAACATAACTAAAGTTTTTCAATTGAACATTGAGATAAGTTTATCGATAACCGCATTTACATTTAAACTATAGAGACTGAATTGTATCTCCGAGAAAATACCAATGAGTATGATTCAAAATATGTAACTATTTAATAGGTAAAATATTAAAATCGAAATAGGTATTAGAAAATAGTTAAAATAGTTAATAACAGTAAATTTAACTGATTGCAAATATTGATACACAATTACACATAAGTAAATTTCATTATACTTTTATTTAATATCATATAATTCAGTTTTATCATATTTATATTTTTCTTTTTCTAATATTTAAAATACATTAAATAATAATTAGTAAAAATTAAATTTTCGAGAGCTTCGTTTATTGCTAAGTTTTTGTTAAGAGGAGCGCATCTAAAAACCACAATGATTTCTTTATTCAAATAATTTTGTATAAATATTGGGTCTGTAAATTTAATATGTCTGCAAACATTTATTTCCTGTGGTCTATTTGAAATCAATTCAAACATTATTATAAAGTAGGTCCCGCTCATAGGCGCCCGACTACAATATATATGACACTGATGCAAAAAAAATACATGGTTGGAGTGTGTAAGCAAGTGACACCTTTGTTACTGCCCTATTTCAATATCGATTGAATAATATTTTAATGTTTTCAAAACAAATCAAATTGGATTTCAAAAAATATGATCAAAAATTCGATATTGTTTCAACAAATTTTATTATATTTTAATCGAATTTGAAATAAATCAAAAATTATTTTTATCATTAAATATTGAATTCAAAAAGCCTGACATATTTTTTAATTATTACACAGCAGCATTTAAGTAATTTTTCTTTTTTATGCGTCTATAATAAAATTAACATAATTTTAGAGTAATTAATGGTTTTTATTTGTTTCTGTTAAAACTTAAGGTGTGTGGATACAAATTATTATTTTGTTGTTAATTTAAAGTAAAAATAATCAATTTTTTTTAATGTTTCATCTAATTAAATAATAAAAATTATTACACATTTTTTGTTGTTGTTTTATTTTCTCTTGATTTTAATTAATATATTAATAACATTTACGCCGTAATAAAATATTAAAAAAAAAACTCAAAAATAAATCTATTAAAAATCAGATGTGCGAGTTTCAGCATTAAAATGGAAAATTATTTTATGATTATAATAATTTTATTAAATAAAATTAGAGGATCACGCAAAACGAAATATGACATAATTGTCATATTAAAATTTTTTCGTTTTTCTTTGTAATCAAATTATTACTTTACTTTATTTTAATTTAAATGCTACCACGGCCACGGGTAGTCTCATTTAATTGCTGGCTGTTATTAACTAATTATTTTAAAAAGAATTTCGATTGTAAATTAATATTACATTTAATTCTTAATGGTTTACATTAATTATTGACGCAAAGAAACTTATCTTAGAAACAAATATTAGAGAATAAAAAACTGCATCAAATTTAGTTAATTGAATTAATAAAGACGTTCTTCTATTCCAAATAAACACCTGTCAAATCTCTGACTGATCGAACAAAAAAAAAATTACAAAATTTATTCTGCAAAGTCATAACATGTATTATGTTACAGTATTTAATGATATTAATAAATGACATGTTTCAAATATAACAATGACTGATATTGTTTACAATTAGCCAGGTAGTGTTTAACCATACAATTAACATAACCAGTAATTAAAAACTTCCAAAGAATTACTTTATGTTAACTATATTTTAAAGCATCGATAATTGAAGAAAAAAAAAATATAATAAAAGTTTTTATAGACTTACAGCTAGATGAAAAATATGTTTCTAATTATTTGTTCAGATATTGAAAATTAGAATAAATACGCATTTTTATTGAAATGACGTGAATTTATTTATATGCTTTACATACATAGCTAATACGAGTATATTTTTTTTATCTTGCTGAATCATCTAAATAGTTTTTATTGTTAAAATCTTTTAATTTTAATAGTTTCTCATTAATTTATTGTGTTTACCTTTTGAAATTGTTATCATTTAGAAAGCAAAGGACTCCTATTATCTGTTATTACTAAATATCTTAATAATCCTCTTGTATAAAAAAAAAAAAAAAATATTTGCATCATTAGTAAAATCGAGATTAGAATACTGTAGCAAAATTTGGAGTCCGCAATATGATACATAAATACAACAATAGAATTGAAGATATCCCTAGTGGAAAAACATACCAAACCAAACCAACGAATAAAAAATTGGGTACGGATTGAGTATGGTCTCTGATTTCACGGAAAACCATACTAAATCTACACTTAATCCATAATGTTATAAGTATGGTTTTAGTATGGATTGACTATATTTTCGTTGGTATGGTTTTATTTAAAAATTTCCAGTAGGGATTCAAGTTCGATTCACTAAATTCGCACTACGTAATTTATTTACCATTAACGAGGGAGGGATAAAAGAATTTAATTATATTAGGCCTTAATACTCTTTGTCAGTTGACGAAGATTCAGTGTGTTATTTTTGTCGGTGAGGTACTTAATAATAATATAGATTACTCTTGGGGAAAAAATGAAATCATAATGCGCATATCTTAATTGGTGATTACATTGCCACCTGTGACTTTTGCTATTCTTCAAAATATATTTTTTTATTCATTTTCATAGTTTTATCGACTATTTTAAATCTCTTTTTGTCATATAAAAGTGATACCAGTCCGTCCGCTTCTGTTACAAATAAACAAATGTCTTATATTTTTGAGTTCGGTTTATTCTGCAATAAGATCATAAAAGACTATTCTTTTTTTTTGTAATTCATAACTAAAAAATATGTAATAAACGGGTTCATTTTATAAAAAAAAAATTCAATATCGTGAATTTAATTCTTTCAAATGGCGTCTTGTATGTCACGAGACTTTTGATAAGATTTTTTTCATTTTATATTAAAAATTCTCATTTACATTTAAGAACAAATAGTCAGATAAAATACGGCTCATCAGCGAAACGAAATCCCATATAAAAAATTTCTTCTTGAAAAAAGTATGAGAAGAAAATGTTTTCTTTTTGTGATAATGAACATTTTACAATATTTAGTACCTTTGGTAAAACGGAACGAAAGTTTCGCGACTCTCCACAATATTATTTCGCTTGTGATTTCGTTTCGTTTATGATTTTTATTTTATCTGACACATTTTACAGATAATTTAAAACAAATACACTAATTTTTTGAAAGAAATTTTAATATAATTTGAAATCAGTATTTATTTTTTTTCCAAATCCAATCTTTTACATATTAAATGAAATGTAGATGATAATTATTTTGGGCTCGAATTTTAAAAGTCGTGACCACAAAAACACACAATGCTGAGTGCTTTCCGACCATAACTTTTTCAAACTATTTTATGAATGATTAAATAATTATTTCAAAATGACAGCGAAGGATTTCATAGTTATGTTACGAAACCTTATGGAAAATTTCTTTAAATCACTTTATCGCTAAATTAAAATAGTTTATTTCCATTTAATTCATTTCACTTCTTTTATGCAATACTTTAAAGGGCTAATTAATTCTGCAAACAAAACTACTTCATGTTGAAAAACAGTTTAACTTAATTTTAATAAACCACAATTAATCAAAATATTAATTTATTTATGTGGTTTTTTTTATGATAATGAGGCAATATTTTCCGAATCATTTTAATTTTGAATTGTCTAATTAAAACGAGAAAAACGAAAAAAACCAAAAAAAAATAAATAAATAAATTCAGTCAAGGCCAATTGTACAACTGAGCCAATAAAAATATCTGCATTAATTAAAACCAACTATATTTTCAAAATCATGCCCTATTGAATTAAATCTTCGCATGAAATTTCATTTGTTTCTGAATAATACAGATTTATGGAAAACCCTCTTCTAAAACAATTTAAAAAAGATATTTTCAAATCGAAATTCATATTTTCTGGTTCTTAATCCAATATTTCATTTTCTGCAATAATATAATATAATTAATAATAAATCGAGCCACACGATAAGTACGATCTTTATTTTATTTATAAATAAATTATGACTTTTACGAGCCCATGGTTAAGTGGGTACGATCGATTTAAAAGAATTAATAACCGTATCTGAGAAATTGAATGATTGCATTAAGTATAGCGCATAATAATAATGGGATAAACCCCAATGTAACAAAATATCATCTGCATTTATAAGAAAAGTAAAATTTTAGTGGAAAGAAACATTTTATAGGCACCATAGCCAAAATCTGTCATTTATTAACACTGCATTTAATATTTATATGGAAGTTTTTGTTTATTTTCGTAATTTTCATCGTAATTCGTAATATTTGAATTCCAATTTTAAAATCAGAATTCCCCAATTCATTATTATTAAAAATGAAAACAACAGCAAAACATATTTTACTCTAATTCTCTAAATTATTCATATATTTATATTGGAATTCGAAAATAGAAAACGAATTGTCATTGTTTTTAAAATGTGTATATATTTAGAGATGGCTGTCATTTTCTTTTACTCAATTTGTTTTTTTTTAACAAACCTTAGAAAATAATTTTCAAAAACTTAAAAAAATACGTTAAATTTTAAAAAAAGTTATCACATAAACTATATTTGAAATTGTTTTATCGGTTGTATTTTTTGATCTCATCAAAATTTATCAGACACTTTAACTTATTTTCTCAATTGCAGCGTATTTTTTATATATATTTTATTTTTTGTAAACAGTCACATATTTGATGTAACATAAATTAAATGTTGCTGCTTAAATAATACACAACAGATAAAACTTGTCATTTTACAATTCATTTTAAAAATAATTAAAACTATTATATGCATCAATTACAATTACATTTAACTAAATTCAAAGTAATCACAACAAAAAGAATAATTTGTTTAAAACGAACGAAAAATAAATTGATAATATTTTTATTTTTTTTTGTTTCCATATAGAAAATCGCCACGTAAATATTGAACACGTCAAAAAAAAGTTTTTAAGTCTTCTTAATATGCGACATCGAAGACGACTGATTTTATTCTCTTAGTTGTAGACTTAATGTGAGCGCACAAAATTGCGCGGTGCACAAAGGTAACATTTTATAAAAGAGAAGTTTATCCGCTCTTGCAACACAATGATGTAAGATTGTAATGTATGTAAAAGTTTATTCAATATATATTATATTCATATAAATATTTATAAGTGTACATTTTAAAATGTACCAGCATTTCTTATAGTTTTGTACAGGTTTACGTGTAGGTATATAAAATAGAAAAAAAAACAAACAAACAAAAAATTATAGAATGGATGCATAATGCATTGGCATTGCATTTTCTTTTATAAATAGCATATACCTAGTGAATAACTGGTACCCTCTACCTTTGAGAGAGAAATATAATTTTTGGTTTGTAACTCACACAAATAATCAATTCATAAATACATTAAAAAGAAAACGAGAGACAAAATACAAAATATGAATAAAATAAGTATGACATGACAATGTATTTTATTTTATGTAAAAATGCTTATATTGAATATGATTCAATAATACGTCACTACTATATGTTTAAAGCTTCTATGACATCAATAATAATCAATACAATTTATAATTTATTATTTAATTTTTTGTTTTTTTTTTTGATTTTGTATGCAATGTTTGTTAGGTTTATGAACACATTGAATAATAAATACTCATTGGATATATAATTATTTGTATTGTTATTTAATCGTATCGAAACATTAATAAATTATAAATAAATTAATAATTTTATAAACACCGCCATATCCAATAATATCCTTCAATCAATTTGAAATGCATTCGGAATTAAGTTCCTGAATTTTGTTTATTGGATCGTGTCAAAGGATAAATAAATTATTTTATTTTATTTGGGTTCATTGGTTTTCCTTGATTCAAATACATATTCCACTTTTCACTCAATTAAATATTATTTATAGATGCTTCGAATCTAATGTGAGTAAATACGTACATTTTTTAGGGTTTTTTTTTTTTTAATTGAATCCAGCAAAAAATACAAATTAATGCTAATAAACGATATAAATTTTACGATATTTGTTTGTACACAGAGAAAATAAAATATGGTATAAGTTTTACCTATTTTATGCAATTACAAAATGCGATTTTACACCGAATGTATATGTACACTATGTGCTTGCACAATATTTCAAACTGTTATAATGACAGGAAAAGAGGCCAACACTATTATTTTAGCGAGAATGAATTTACTTCGCTTTCTTTAAATGAAATTAAAAAAAAAAAACAAAAACAAAAACAAACAAAAGAGAAAAAAAAAGTTATTGTTTTTATTATATTGAACAGTTATATTGTAGTGATAGTTCAGAAAGAAAATCAGTACTTAATCTATAATTGAAAAAGAAAAATCTTAACTATTCTTATCGTGTCGAAATGCTTGAAACATTCAAGTTAAAATTTGCAAGAATAGAGAAGCAATTGCATGCAAAATAACTAAGTATTAATAAAAATGACATCAAATAACTAATATGAAAAAAGAAAAAAATTAATTGATGCCCATTCAATAAATTATACCTCGTTGTAATTTACTAACGAGCGCCCATTATTTTCGACAGAAAAATTATAATAAAAAATTGCATGCTATTTTTTATATAAGACATTTTTTTTTCTTTGCATACACGAAGGTGGTACTAAAAAAAATACTAAAAGAATATTCTAAAGATTTAGAAAATTGAAAGACTGCATAAGAAACGAACCTGATTTCGTAAATATTCTGCCATGGAATTGTGAAATATTTCTGATAAGAACGTTCGCTGTTAACACATCGATCAGAAAAAGAAAAAATAGTTTCGAATGCAAATTAAAATAATGAAAATTGACAGTTTTAAAATTAGCCATTCAAAGTTAAATAGAGTTATTTTGTAGATCAGAATACATTAATTACAAAAAAAAAAAAAACTCATTAAAGGCTGCTGGGAATGAATACCATTTAAAAAAAATCATTAACCGAGACTAAAGTACTAAATGCATCGATTATGGATCTTGTATTTACTATGCAGTTATAGTCACTGCATGTCTTTATAAAGAAATTATTGTTCGGTTAAACATGATGTGGGCGAATAAATCTGATTTTATTTCTTCTTTTTTTGTTGTTGTTGTGTGGAAGATACTTTAAAAGATTTTTATCCTTCTATAGAATTTGTTTATAAATAATTAACTGAGCGTATATTTCGATAATTTTACCAAACAGGGGTGTACCAAATTTACATGTTCTGTGTCGATTATATTTAATTCAAAAATCTATTTAATTGAAGAAATAGATCTTCAGATGTTATCGTTCACCAAACTAAATGCTGTTGTTTTTTTTTTTTTAGCAATGTTAATAATGCGTTCTAAAGAGAAACTTTTTGTTGTTTAATATTTGTTCTAAAATAACACTTTAAATAAATATTAAAACAGAACCTTTCAAGGTTTCAAGAAATAAAAGACAATTAAATAATGAATAATGAAATAAGCGATAAAATGTACTTTCTAATTTATTAGACCATAATCAGGGCCGTGCCACCCATATAGGCCATTAGGCGTAGGCCTAGAGCGGCCAAATTCTCAAAAGGCGGCCTAATCGATTCCTGTCATTTTTTTTTTTAGATTTAGTTTTATTTTTGTTAATAAGAGAAGTGGTTGGGCTATACTCGAGGTATGAGAAAGAGATGAAATTTTGGGTTTGTAGGAAGAAGATGAAATAGTATGTTTTTATTAGTTTTGCAAAATATGATTTGCATACAGACGGTAATTTGGGAGAAATAGTATGTTTTTTCAGTCTCTCAAAAGTCGGCTAGGGGACAGCGCGAGTTTTTCCGCGGTTTTTAAACTTATTGGAAAGTGAGGTCCCTTTTTTTTTAGAGCTCACACCGTTTTGAAGTGGGCTTTTCTTTTTTTTTTTGTCTAGAAACAGCGCTGAAGGCGGCCAATTCCTTAATCTTGCCTATAGCGCCAAGATCCCGGCACGGCACTGACTATAATACAAGTCAGATAAATACAATTTAAATTTGATTCCCGTGTGTTAAAAAAAGAAAAAGCATTCAGTTAGGTGAACGATGACGTAGTATGCGCAAAATAAAGCATATTTGAAGTTTTATTAGTAAGTTTCATTAATAAGCAACTTTGCCTAAATACCATTTTTCCACTTCACAAAAAAGCTTTTATAATTATAGAAATTGTAGAATTGTAGGTTTGGCGAAATAGGGCCTAGCTAACATTCGAGTATTAATTATTTATACTTTTCGGTTGTTTTAAAAATTTAATTAAGATTTCCGAAGAATCCTTAAGCATATTTACATTTGATTTTAGTCATCATCGGTAGAACTAAATTTTTCTGTATCAACGACAGTAATTAAATTTTACAAAAAAAATATTAACCTATTTTGCAACTTGAACAATATTTGAAGACATTCTACAACTGTTGTTTGAATAATTGATTACTTAATTCAGTAATCTATAAAAAGAAAAGCCAAACTTATTTAAGTAGATTCTTTCATAAATTTTTATCGAAACCTACATTTAAAAATTGATATGAAAGCTTATTGGAAACCCTGCTTAGATATTTCAGTTGTTGCATTCATTGACATCTTTTTTAAATTTTATGGTTCTGTATGTTGTAAGCAGGGATGGGAACGTAAAATGTAAAATCTCTGAATCGTTGCTCGAAGACGCTTATTAAAGTTTGAGTATTGAATACAAAAAATTTATGGATGAGAACAAACAAATCGAAGTTTGCTGCCCAATGTAGGATTTGTCATAACTGTCTGACCAATTGAAGACACATCGATAAATAAATTATGATAATTTTGTGATTTTTGAGCTTTAGAATTTTTGAACTTTTTTTTTGTAAAATTTTCACTTTACATTTTACGAAATATGTAAAATATGCTGTAAAATGATTCTATTTCATAGGCATAAAATGTCGCAGGATTTCCATTTTTACGGTAAAATGCCAACCCTGGTTGTAAGCATGCATATTCATAAGGAATTTACTTCTTTTTTTTTCTTGTTTGTATGGACACCGTTTCAAATAAAGAAGATTTTGAGAAATTTTAAACATTAATTTAATTGATATCAAGAATTATTTACGTATTAAATCTGGTTATGATTTTTTCTCTTTTTTTTAATCATTGAATTCGAAACATGCAATACATATTATTGTTCGCTCGCTGGAAATTGGATATCATTTTTTCGCTGTATTATTTATTAATATTATATTGTGATTTTTAACAAAATGAATATGGTGATTTTTTATAATGTTAAAATACATTTAGTAATTGGTTGCTATGGAAAAAATATAATATTAATTGTACATCAAATTGTTGAGAAACCCAGTTTTATGTTAATTCAATATGTATTCACTTAATAAAGTTATTGTACTTGAAATTGATAATAATAACCAATTGAGTGTATGGTCGAATGACAATAAAATATTGTACTGTACATTAGCATTGTGTCTAGTTAACTATCATTGTTTTTAAGAATTTACTAACTCGTTTTTAATCATATATTTATATTTATATATATATAATATATATTATATATCAATATGTATTTTTTTTTCTTTTTCATTAAAACTGGTTTTTATTTCGTTGTAGCACTAACTTGTAGCATCTAACTTTTCCAATACCTTTATATATTTCAGTTTTTATATGTGGCACGCTGTTCTTGTGTACAATGCCCTTATATATTAATATAATAATATATGCAGGCTGTAGTTATATAAAATATGTAGTGTTTTGTACTAATTTGAGGTTTACCAAAAAAGAAAAAATTAAATAATACCAAAAATAATTACGTAGTATATAAAATGAAACCTTAAATATAAATAAAAACCCATCTTTTGACGTAAGAGACAAGTGACATTTTCTGAGATGTCCTTAATAATTTTAATTGGACGGAAATCTACAATCACATATAAACACGATTTAAATGAAATGTATCCTAAATTTGGATAATAGAAAATTGACATAAATTAATGAATCAATAGAACAAAGAACGTAATTAATTAATTGAATAGAAACCACAACTAAACTCTGAAGGATAATAATATTCATAGCATGGAATTTCCATTTCTAACACGCAAAACATAAATATAAGAGGACATTACCCTCATAAAATCAAATGTCAGTATATTCATTATACATCTTAAATTGATCTTAGTGAGTGATCAGTTACCTACCATTCAGTTAAAAATATAAATTCATTTTGGTCGAAGCTATACTTATACAAATGTATATTGCCTGGGGTCGTTAAATACCCCACTTGGTGTATTTAGTTAAAGAGCATTACATGTTCGTTCACATGGAATGTCCATAATCCTATATAAAGGAATACAATTACATGATATTATAGAAATATTATTATATAGATACATAACATAGTAAGTTCTATATATTACTATATTTATTTACTGTACAATGTACCATCCAGATAATATAATATGTACTTATTGTGGACGCGATTATGTGGTTTAAATGTTTCCAGAAGAATGATATGATCAAAGAATAAACACAAGAAAGGAAAAAAACAAACAAAGAAATTTAACATGTTTATGGTCAATGCATTGGAGTATTACATTATATATATTTCTTATAAATCCTTAAATAAAATGCATGCAACATTGTGTGCATTTGGTAAATTTATTTTATATGTAAAAGTATAAAAGACTATAACATTCTCTCAATAAATAAATATAAAGTATTTTGTCATGTACAGACTACAGAGTGCCTACTGCCTATCTCTTCTCTAACAAATATATGTTATAAGCATTAAGGTTTAAGTCAATTTGAACACAGAGGTTGGTAATATATGAACATGAGCAGAACATATTACATTCATACCACATCGATTTATTGAATTATTAATAACTTTTTATATTAACCAACTGAGAAACGATTGCTGAAACGGAATCTCAAAGAGCAGAGCACATATAATAATTCTGTTGAGTTTATAATCGGTTTTGTTTCTGGCGTTGAGCTTGGAGGCATTAACGAAAATCTACAAATTTATGTAATGTGAATAATGAATTTTTTTTTTTTTTTTTAGAAAAAAAGATATAATTTATTTTATTGATTTTTTTTTTTTCTTTAAATATTTTATTTGATTTGTACATAAATAGAAAGCATTCCCAACCATGCCTATCATTAAATATGTGTTTGGTTAATAAAGAATTTTCGGTATATGTTGATTGAAGGTTCATGTATCAATTCCCGTTCTAATTTGGAAAAAGAAAAGAAATATTTTTAAGAGATGAGTTTTTTTATTTTATTTTCAATTTAGCTTTTTTATTTTTTCTTCATTTATATACCATTTTGACTTTGAATGATTATTATAAAACGTTTGCGAGCACATGATTTTTTAAATTAATTTTAATATGTAATTTTTAATTTCTTATTGAATTCCAAATAATACACCAATATCGATATTGAATAACTATAGAATTTATCGCATAATTAACTCGCATTAAAACATGCATAAAAAAAATTTATAGATCACAAAAACTATATTGAACATATTATTTATTGGTGTGTGATAGCAAAATGTTATTTAAGAAAAATAAATTTTCAAATGAATTAAGTATAACGACTAAAATCATGTGCATGTTCTATAATAATTATTCGTAAGTTTGATATTGAACTAAATTAACATATTAAGTACAAATATGACCATAATCTAGATGGAAATACATATATAACCAAAGTGTATTAATATATATGACCTTTTTGTGCGTTTATTTGGAGAATTATTATTTGTTTACTCTTTCTTTCTATAACTTTTTTTTTTAATATGTTAATAAATGTTAATATAACAAAAAAAATTTTTTTATTAAAAATATGCCATTATTTCAGGTCATTCTTACGAAATATAATTTTAAATTACAATATTATCGCATGGTTACTATTTTTCTAATTTGCCTCAAAAACAAAATTTATATTTAAATTTTCTTTAGAATTCAAAACAAAAACAATATAAATATAGCACATATTTTTTTTTTTTCAATATCTGCCTAAAACCGAATGAATGAATGAATTTCGTTGTATTATTTAATATTTATTCATGTAATAGAATATGTTATATACATCATTTGAAATTTTATTATAAAACGTCACAAAGTGGATATTACAGGATCATAAGAATGTTATCAATTTTTTTATTTTATTTATTTATTTATTTATTATTGATCATTATTAAATGTGTTCAGCGTACGTCTCTTCCACCTAATGAATGCTGACACAACGGCCCAATATAACAATGTTTTGCTTTCGTGGTAGGACTTGAACATATTTTTTTTTCTGGGAACCAGCGGAAATCAGTCTGTCTCTAGAAGAGAGACAGAAACTATTATATATTATTAATTAAATGCCAATGTTGACAAGTGTCATTTCTTTTAAAAAAAATTAGAAAAATGAGTTTCAATAGAAAATAGTATGAAAATAAAAATTAAATAAATAAATAAATGATTAATAAGTATTTTAATAACAATTGACAATCTGTTAAATCTAATTTTAAATGAAATTGCGTCATAATAAACATTTATTGGTGACGAAATCAGAAACAAGCAGAAATTAATTAAAGCGTGTGTAAGTACTTATTTTATATACATGTTTTGTTCACGTACATCGGGTACGTACGTATATAAAAATTGTTTAGTTCATAGATTCTTATAATTGAAATGAAATCGAATACGATGTAAAATATACTGGAAGCCATTATGCATACGCCCTTGAAGTTTTTCTTTTATTAATCATAAGCTAATATACATATAACGAGTAAGTGTATATCGCTTATAAAATATACGCAATGCTACCTATATACAAATGCAAAGAATGAAACTGTAATTTTATACTTATATATATTATATACGATAATATTATACACATATAGATATTAAACACGTGCGTTTATTCAGTTCAGTTCGTTTATGTAAAATCAATAATAATTTTTTTTGTTTCTTGTATAATAAAAAAATTATAATGTCTAAATTATGTAAAATTAAATTTCTTTTAGGAATTCGAAAACGTTTATATGTGCCGAGTTCACCATGAAGAAAAAAATCTCAAGAATTCTTGGAATTTCTCTTATTTTTTTGTTTTTTTTTTTTTGATGAAAATTTTGTGATAAAATTAAATGTTGACAAACACCACCGTTGAATTAATTAATTTTATGTTAAGACACAACAGCTTAAGGTTTCACTTCGAAATTCTCCAAAATTTGTTACGTTATTTTTATTTTTTTTTACTGTCGTACCTATCCAGTTATGTATGCATTTCCTTTCATGATAAGATTTTTTATGAATTAGTTGTATAAAAGTCAAAAAATATGCTGAATTTAATGAAAAAAAAAAAAAAAAAACAAAAAACTGATTGAATTGCAAGCAGGACATTCTCACGATTTTAATTGGAAAAAGGTAGGACCCAAAATTTACTTGTCGAAAGTTTAGATTTACCGAATTTAAATAATAAGATTTATTCAAAATTATTTTTCATTGTTTCAATTTTATTTTAAAATTGAAACGAAAGCATATTACGTTGTCATTGTCACCTTCATAGATTATGTTTATACCGATTCGCTATGTAAATTAATTTTGTGTATATTAGTTTTGGTTAAACCCACATAATTTAGTGTGATTTTTTTTTATTTTATTTATTTTAAGAAAAGTTTTTAGTAAGCAAACGAATTTTATAGACGATTTTCAATTAAAATAATAAATATACAGACGATATAGTAACATAAACATAAAAATATTTACAGTAAAACATAAATTATGCATGAAAATTGTTGTTCAACATATTTTATATCATTTATTGCATAAATATATAAAAGCCATACTTTCTCATTTTTTTATTATTATTATTATTATTTTTGATGCTTTCAATAAGAAATGAAACTCGGAATATATGACACCAAATCTCAAAATAATCAAGGTAATTAATTATAATTTATATTCCACTGTACGCAGTAAGTACATTTCATACGTTATGTTTAAATATTTTGTAAAGTGTATTTTAGTCTTTAGTATTTGAAAGATTAAAATTAAATTGAGTCTGAAGATTTTCATTTGTATTTAGTCAATTATATCCAGGGAATCGTACCGTTTCTATTTCTTTAGGGGTCTGCTCTATAAAAATAAACTGCAGTTCGTTTTTTATCAAATAAAATTAGGGGTACTTAAAACCATTTGGGGCTTTGAGGCTGGAGGGGAGGGGAGGCTCTGAACTTGAAAAAGTAGCGGTTCTTAAGGTTCGTTTCGGTTCGGTCCGATTCCATGATTATAATATGTAAATTTAGGATTATTTTGAATTATATTGTGATCATAAATGACGATCCTAGGGCAATTAAAACAAATATATATGCTTGAAAACTCTTGCCAGGATCTAGTTAGGTTGTGAACTAGAGTAGTACGACTAACTTTAATTATGCTTTTCACGCTGTAAAAAGTTATTGATACCGAACGAGACATAAAGCGACAGAACAAACCATTGTAGACGAATTGTATGCCATTTAAAACTTTTAACAAAGAAGAAATATTTTATCTTTTGTATGTACAAATGAAATATAGAATTTTCATTTAATCTGTTTAATTTTATGCAAATAATAACCTACAGACCTACACATTTAAAAAAAGAAGAAGAACAGTTGTCATTTAACATAAAACTTTTACTTATATAATAAGACCCTATAGGTTATTAATTAAAAGCTGAGAATGTTACAATCGTTACTGATACTTAATTAATTTGTGAATTTTATTGAAGGATGTGCGACCGTACGTTATTATTGTATTTGTGAAATTTACTAGAAAAAAGAAAAATCAAAATGAAAATAAAATTGTTCGTAGAAAAAAGAAAAATTCACTTATAATCTATTAAATTATTGAAAATTAATTATACAGCCACAATTTTTAAAACAATAAATGAAATATAAAAAATATGGCAACAGGTATTATTAAAATATAGATAATGTAATGTAATAATTTTTATGTGCTGGTATAGATCAAGATGTAAACAGTCAATTTGTATAGTTAGTTAATATAAAGTAATATTCTTTTTTTCTTTTTTGTTTATATATTTTCAAACGATACAGGTATTAAATATTATTGTCGCCTCGCCGAGCTTTTCTATTTATGGAACAAAGTAAAATAAAAATAATTTAAAAAAAAAAAAAAAATCTGTAGACACAAGGGCACAATTTTGTTCACAGTGTGCCTGACAATTATATTAATGATTTGAATTGATAACATGTTATTGTAGAGAGGCTAAACAAATCATTAAACTAAAATAATGCATAACATTTACATGATGAGTTATTTTTAAATGAATGACTTTTTTTTTCTCTATATTTTTATTGCAATAACAATAAGTAACAAGAATATAACTTATAAGTTGACTAATTAATTTTCAAAATTACGGCCTATTTTAAAGTATTTGCTATTTGCTTTATTTTATATATTTCTACAAGATTCTATATATATATATCATTTATATATGCACAATATGCATAATTTACATATTAAAATATACTTTTTCTTCTTAACTTGATCTAATTTAGATGTTAATTTCAATTTTCTGCTTACAGGTGGCAAGCAAAGACAACTTTTTCGTTCCCTTTTCACAGTTTTCGAAATTACGATTTGCATATACTGTCAACGTAATAAGTAGCAGCGAAGTAATGAAATACACGATGAAGGAGGCTGCGTAGAGGTTTGAAGTATTCGACATAGGAAGGAGATCTTTGAAAAATAAAACACTTTGTAGAAGGCCAGAAAGCTTACTTTCCTCTGAATTAGAAGTTATATTTGCAATACTTAAGATGCGAATCTTGAAATATAAAATCCACAACTACTTTTTGGCGTGTAAAATTAGACTCCTTACATCTTATACAAAGTTATGTGTTTCGAACACTTTAACAATATTGTGGAATACTTCGAGTCTCTAACTATTATAATTTACCTTTTATAAGCTCACACAACTGAAAATGTTTCTGATTACCATATGTTTATTTTTGTGAAAATAAGTCAGCTTAAAAAAAATAGGTAGGTAGGATTAATTTAACCCTTTCGCACGGGAATTAAATTGGGTAATCGAAAAAAAAAATCGAAATATAAGGCAAACAAATTAAATTTAATCATGTATTTGCAAACTATCTTTTACATTAAATAGGGAAGACATAATTTAACACATTGTAGATATTCCAATTTGTGTGTGTTCATATTTCACGTTAAAATTACATTATATTTTGATGTACATTATAATGTACGCCACGCACGAATGGGTTAAAAATCGGGTCTTGTTTTATTCTATTAATCTACAGTCGATCCAAGTTTTGAACAAGGTTTTTGGTTGCCTCATTTATAATTTTAACCCCCCCAATATATCTGTAACGCCACGGACATGCCAGCATAAGTGATGAAGGTTTTTGTAACACAAATCAACCTTAAAAATCACATAACATTCGTATCACAATATCCCATTTTCTTAGAATTGATGGTCAAACTTGTAATCTACCTAATCTAACTTTCATTGTGACGCAGTTACAAAATCATTCTTTTAAGCTCTAGAAATTCATTACTGTAAATTCTTATCAAACAATCAGCATTACACTCTTCTCATTGCTTTACTGTTCATTTTTAATTTAATAAAGCGAATATCCATTTTCTTCATTAAATTTTTTTCACTGAAAATAATTTCTAAGTAAATTTATTATTTATTTTTAAATACATCTTTATTCAAATTATGAATGATTTGCTTAATCATTTCTTTTACATTTCATTTGCATTTCATTTCAACATTTCAACATTTCAAATTAAATCAATTTCATGTGAATTGTTATTGCAAATGCATGACAAAAAAAAATTGATTCTATCAATTGATAAATATGGTAGAAATATAATAATATGTATATATATTGTTTCTGTGAATTTCATAAGCCAATTAAATTCATTGATAAATATTTTGAAATAAATACAAATACATTAAATAATTAGCATTGAAAAGACTCATAAAAAGACAATAAAATCACATAAATTGAAAAATTATTCTGTCATGCAACCGTCAAATACATTCAACAAATTTATCAAATACAAGAGGGATGCACACATGAGTTTATACATATAGAAATTCATTTTAGGAAACGTAATAAATAATATGTTGATGAAAAATTTGAAAAGTTGTGCTGAAGAAATTATTGATGCAACCCAAAAAAAAACAATAAATTGGAATTTCAATTGATTATTTGTTTTTTCTTTTGAGAAATACAAATTTAAAGAATATTTTAAAATAACCCAGTTATGTTTGATCAAAAAAGATATCTTAAAATAAGTGCGTCTGTGTGTCTGTTTAATAAAACCAATATCCGTGTACGTTAATAAAAGAAATACATCTTTAGAAGCAATAATTAAATTTATCGCCAGTATGTTAATAACATTTAATTAAGTACTTAAAATGTCTGCATAAATGAGATGATGGCACCAAGCGTTAAAGTGTTTCTGCTCGAATCATTTATTTGCATTACATTTTAAGTTTATTGAAAGTTTTATTACCATTTGTATATATCTGAAAAATTTATGTTTTATTTATAAAACTTTTAGATTTGTAGTCAAGTAATAATAATAGTTCTTTATCAGTTTTATCTTATATGATTTTAATACAATTTGATTGCATTGAAAAACACCAAATATTAAAATAACAAAAAAATTATGTGTTTGGTACGGTATTTGCTTATTTGTGCAATTTATTATTTTATATACTCGTACAACTCAGTAATAAAAAATAAAAAATAAAAAATAAAAATATACAAATCTAAAATAAATAAATGTTTCTGTAGATTATATATAGTAGCAAAAAGACACTTAAAATACTATTACCTTTTAAAAGATGACTTTATTTTAAAGAAGAAAAAAACACCAAATGCGATTTCATAAAATTTATGGTTATAGATTATTAGTGAGCAATTATATTTTAACCGGTACTGTAAATAAAAACACGACAATATGCTTTGCTACTCTTAAATTATTATGTCTCCAGAAAGACGCGACAACATATTGCACACGCATGTAAACTCATTTTGACATTGGGATTGGACGATGATATCGAATAAGCATAAATTTAATTGCATATTTTAAATAGTTTTCTTCTGGTTCTTATTATTATTATTATTATTATTTTTTTTTTGTGTTTATTTATTTATTATTTCTCTTTTTGTGTTGTTTTTGTTTTTGTTTTTGTTTTTGCTTTGTAATTGAAATCTATTATTATTTTAATTATATAGAATTGAAATGTAATATATATAGATATACACTTATAAGACACACAACGTGCGCCCATCCATATACTATAGAAACTAAAACAAGTATTTTATATTTCTATAAATTTTACAAACCAACAATAACTAAATATTTATTATTATTATTATTATTATTATCATGCATTCCGTACAGACATTGGCTTTTTTATTCATAAAAATTAAATAAAAATAAAACAAAACCATTGTAAATTTGTGTATACTAATTTTAAATTTTGAATACTTATAGTTAAAATGTAAAACAAAAAGATAAATATAGATGAAATAAATAAAATATAAATAGTAAATGTTAGATAAGAAGACGTAAAATGTACAAAATATAAGACAAAAATGCATGGGTCACTAATGATTAGCCAGTAATTTAATGACTACCATGTAATCATATCGCCATATAAAACCGTATGTAAATTCGAGTTCACTGAATTGTGAAGGACGTTTATCGCTTTATCGTAAATATATTTTATTTTAATTTTTCATTATATGCGGTAGGTATATAATGGTTTCACATTCGATACAAAAATATTCAATTTCGGTAGTTAAGTACATTAAATAAAAAAAAAGAAAAAAAAAACCATTCGACAATTTATAAATACGGGAGCAAAACAATAACAATAACAATAAACCATAATTAAATATATTTATAAGCTCGCACAACAATCACATAGTTAATAGTAAATAAAATATGAATATTAAATTGGAAGATTTAAAATTTAAATAATATTACACATTTATATTGAATTGTACTTTTTATTATTACATAAAACTGGTTAAGAATGTTTTATATATATATATATGTACTTCATAAGATTTAAACAAAGCAAACATTTTTTGCCATTATTTAATTATGACATAAACGTATTTTCCTTATTGTGTTGACAAATAAATAATATCGTCAAGGTAAATGATAATCAAGGTGCGTTTCGTATGATCTGAAATATCATAATTGACTCCCATCTAACAACAAAATATAAATTAAGTAATTGATTGTCAACAGAAAAAAAAAATGTGTTAATAAATTTGATTAATTAATTGGCAATCAGATAAATGCAGTATTATTTATTTGGCTATAAATTTAATTAGAAAATTGAATTAATTAAAATATTATTTTTAGAAAATAATAAAAAAAAATCTATAGAATTCTATTTTCAGAATTTGGATATTACTTTAGTCAAATATACTAAATTGATATGATAAAAATGTATGGCAACTGGTTACAAATCATCCAATGAGGAAGCTATCAAATGGTCAACAAATTGTATACATTTCCGTTTTATACAAACAAAATTATAATAAATAATGGAAATTTTATTAAATTACTAATAAAAACTTAAGATTTCAATTGTGTAAATTGTAGAAAACAGTAAGCGATATACAACTGAATTCCATATATATGAATAATTTTATCTTTATGCATACAAAGTAAACCATACAAATTTATAGATCGGCATCTACTTATATAATATATTATTGTAATATTAGTAGCTTTATGATTTTAAGAATGCATAAAATACCATTTCCTTATTTCTTTTAAAAATTATCTGTAAAATATGTATTTATAATAAAATTGAATTGAATTAATGAATACATATTCATTTTATGTGGACGAATTCATGCAACTGAATTGAAAGTAAGTGTAATACGAAAGACACTCAGATTCTAAACTAAAATGTAATTCAGACATTATAACGTTTATTTAACAGAAAATGTAGGAAGAAAATGTGTGAATATGAAATCAGTGAATTAATTAATATTATAAACACACAATGTTTTGGTAATTAATAATTAATTTTAAAAACAATAATTTTCATATATTTTTCTTTTCTATTATTGCTAATTTATTGATTTTATTTTCAATCATTATGAATGTGTTTAGCTTTAAATCTTTCCATCTAATGTTTCGTATATATGTATTAGTAGGGTGACCGCGAAAGACACTTTTTTCTCGGATTTTGACAGACAAGGTGTCAAAAGTTTCCAAATTTCAATCTGAA